>SJYX01018242.1:433048-459273 GCA_006410675.1 Oreotragus oreotragus | reverse complement strand
CTCAAAAGTAAAAATTTTAAATTCCATAATTTTATCATTTTAACACATTTTTTGCAATAAACACATAGATCAAGTAACAAAATTGAAGAGAAAAGGTGTTGGATAATAATAAATTAGCATGATTTAAAAGATGAATAAGTCTTCATATAAGATTTAGAGAATAAATCATTTTGCTCCATGTTTTGTATAAAATTTCACTGAAAGAAGTATATATTAAACATAAAGGAACTCCCTCAAATATATTGCAAACTTCTTGTTTTATACCATTATTCTTTATTTATTTATTTTTGCATGGACGTATTCTTTGGAATGAATTCCTTATTCTACAATTTGTTTTACTTTTGAGTTGTTAGTATACACAAAAATACAACAAAAGCATCTCTCATTTACCATAAGCAATCTGTTCTTGATGAAAAAACTAAACAAGAGCCTTCTTGCCATCATTTGAAGCATTAGAAATTAAATCTCCAAGCTCTCAACAATTTCTAAAATAGCATTGAAATACAGAAAATATTTGTGTCTATATATATGTAATCTCATGAAAAAAAATAACATGTTTTGTTTCTATCTTTATAAGTTTAATATTATCATATAATTGGGGATTCATGTTAACACTGAGTATTTAGCAAAGGAACATTTAGCATTAAGAACATTCGTAAACAATCTCCTTTTATAGGCATGGAATTTAAGATCCATATAGGTGATTCTAGGTTTCTCATGTGGCACTAGTGCTAAAGAACCTACCTGCCAATGCAAGAGACAAAAGATGTGGTTTTGATCACTGGGTCTGGAAGATCCCCTGGAGAAGGGAATGGCTACTCACTACAGTATTCTTGCCTGGAGAATCCCATGGACAGAAGAGCCTGGCAGGTATGGTCCATAGTGTTGCAAATAATAGAATACAACTCCAGTGACTTAGCATGCACACATAGGTGATTTTGATGTTCTGTCTCCTCATATTTGGAATGTTAAAACTTTTCCATGCTTTGTCTTAAAATGTTTTATTGAGAATAAAAAGTGAAAGTCACTCAGTCTTGTCTGACTCTCTGCAACCGCATGGACTATACAGTCCATGGAATTCTCCAGGCCAGAATACTAGAGTGGGTAACCATTCCCTTCTCCAGGGAATCTTCCCAACCCAGGGATCCAACCAAGATCTCATGCATTGCAGGCAGATTCTTTACCAGCTGAGTCACCTGACACAAATATCTCTCCTGTATACTGTGCGTTGTTTGGATGGTGACATCCAGAAAGTATTCTCTGTTAGCCACACAGTTTGAGCAACCCCATCTACTGTAGCCCCACAAGCTCCTCTTGTCCATGCAATTCTCCAGGCAAAAATACCTGGGTTCCCTTCTTCAGGGGATCTTCCTGGCCCGGGGATCGAATGCAAGTATCCCAGCTTGGATTCTTTACCATCTGAGCCACGAGGGAAGCCCCGAAAGTATTCTATAGGCAAACATTAAGCAGATAGTGATATGCCTTTAGCGAGTGCGTGTGTGCTAAGTCACTATAGTCATGTTTGACTTTTTGCAACCCTATGAACTGTGGCCCACAAGCCTCCCTTGTCCATGGGATTCTCCAGGCAAGAATACTGGAGTGGATTGTCATGCCCTCTTCCAGAGGATCCTCTTGACCCAGGGGTTGAACCCATGTGTCTTAAGTCTCCTACATTGGCAGGCAGGTTCTTTATCACCAGTGCCACTTGGGAAGCCCAATGTGCCTCTAGTACTCTTTACAAATACAGTGTAACTTATATCATATTGGATGTAATTTACTCAAAAAATATTTCAATATTCAGTTCAGTTCAGTTCAGTTGCTCAGTCATGTCTGACTCTTTGCGACCCCATGAATCACAGCACGCNCCAGTGCCACTTGGGAAGCCCAATGTGCCTCTAGTACTCTTTACAAATACAGTGTAACTTATATCATATTGGATGTAATTTACTCAAAAAATATTTCAATATTCAGTTCAGTTCAGTTCAGTTGCTCAGTCATGTCTGACTCTTTGCGACCCCATGAATCACAGCACGCCAGACCTGCTCTGGCCTGTCCATTACCAACTCCCAGAGTTCACTCAAACTCATGTCCATCTAGTCGGTGATGCCATCCAGCCATCTCATCCTATGTCGTCCCCTTCTCCTCCTGCCCCCAATCCCTCTCAGCATCAGGATCTTTTCCAATGAGTCAACTCTTTAACTACTACTAATAGTTTTTAGTTTATGATTTTATATGTATTAAGGGATCATTAGACTATTGGCACCCCACTCCATTACTCTTGCCTGGAAAATCCTATGGATGGAGGAGCCTGGTAGGCTGCAATCCATGGGGTCACTGAGGGTTGGACACGACTGAGTGACTTCACTTTCACTTTTCACTTTCATGCATTGGAGAAGGAAATGGCAACCCACTTCAGTGTTCTTGCCTGGAGAATCCCAGGGACAGGGGAGCCTGGTGGGCTGCTGTCTGTGGGGTCACACAGTTTCGGACACGACTGAAGCGACTTAGCAGCAGCAGCAGCAGACTATTGTCAGAGAAACGATGGCACCCCACTCCAGTACTCTTGCCTGGAAATCCCATGGATGGAGGAGCCTGGTAGGCTGCAGTCCAGGGGATCACGAAGAGTCGGACACGACTGAGCAACTACACTTTCACTTTTCACTTTCATGCATTGGAGAAGGAAATGGCAACCCACTTCAGTGTTCTTGCCTGGAGAATCCCAGGGACAGGGGAGCCTGGTGGGCTGCTGTCTGTGGGGTCACACAGTTTCGGACACGACTGAAGCGACTTAGCAGCAGCAGCAGCAGACTATTGTCAGAGAAACGATGGCACCCCACTCCAGTACTCTTGCCTGGAAATCCCATGGATGGAGGAGCCTGGTAGGCTGCAGTCCAGGGGATCACGAAGAGTCGGACACGACTGAGCAACTACACTTTCACTTTTCACTTTCATGCATTGGAGAAGGAAATGGCAACCCACTTCAGTGTTCTTGCCTGGAGAATCCCAGGGACAGGGGAGCCTGGTGGGCTGCTGTCTGTGGGGTCGCACAGAGTCGGACACAACTGAAGCAACTTAGCAACAGCAGCAGCAGCAGCAGACTGTTGTAGCATATTCATATTTTTTACATTTAATGTGCATGCAGAACTTATCCCCTATGTGATTTTTATTTAGAAAAATGATTTTTGCATCAACAAATATCTTTCCCATTTAATCACCTTAAAATCACTACAGGGTGACTGGTGAAAACAATATGATTAAAAAATAAATCTTATAAAGTTGACATATTCATGCAAGACATTTTCTTTCAGTTTAAATAAGCATTTTAAATATTTGTGTGTCCAAAACATTGATATTTATATTTGAATATGATAAATTGAACATACACATATTTCTCTGCTTCCTTGATTGATTCTCACTGCAAAGACAGCAGAGGAATCAGCTGGACAAATCAGCAAGGACATAAGAACTGAGAAGAGATAAAAACTGTCAAAAAAGTTGTAGAAGATGAAAACGATGCAGAAAACCTGTGTTGGAGCTTTTCCACACAGTTGAGTGCCTGTGGCAGGTTTAACAGCTAATCTGTGGTCTTTCCTCTAGCTTTAGGGATGCCTAAGGCTTTGACCCTTAGATAAATCCTCCTTGAAAGACTGAGTGAGGAAAGTATACCAGTCTTCTGGTATACATCAGAAAGTATACATCATTCAAAATAAATGATGCTGCTGCTGACTTTGCTCTGTACCAGGCTAAGCCCTAGTACCTGGTTGTTGCAATTATTTATTAAGTAATCTCTTACTGATGAGTAACCTGAAATTGATAAATATGCTGTACTTGAGGGATAATGTATAAGTGATGAGATTGAGTTTCACCAGGGAATGAAAGCTAATCAAGGATCCCAGGGAGAGCTACATGACTAATGATGTCTAAAGACACCACTGAGTATGGCTTTCCTCAGCTTCATCTCTCATGATGACTTGGACTCAATGTGGAATGATAGGGACATTTGGAATCTACTCTTGAGAATCCTGAAAGATCTACTAGCTGTTGTTATACATGGTTTTCTGTCTTATATTATGTTTTAAACTGTGTAACATTGGTACCAATAATTTGGCCACCTGATGCAAAGAATCAACTCATCGGAAAAGAACCTGATGCTGAAAAAGACTGAAGGCAAAAGGAGAAGAGGGTGGCATAGGATGAGATAGTTAGATAGCATCGCTGACTGAATGGACATGAATCAGCAAACTCTGGAAGATATTGAAGGACAGTGGAGCCTGGTATGCTTCATTCTATGGGGTTGCAAAGAGTCAGACATGACTTAGCAACTGAACAACAACAGCAACAATATTTGATACTAGATGAATTTTATTGTGTCTCTGGGATTTGATAACCTCAGTCAAAATCACTGTGACTTGTCCAGCAGAGATAATGTTAAAGGCTAAAGGAAGGAGGGGAAGGCAGAGATGCTAATTTGTGTAGCATACCACCAGAAAATCCAACAAATTGGAAACACTGCCTTTGAAAGTAACAATAAAAAGGCTTGCCTGAAAACCTTTTAAAGAGTACATATGTGTGCATACTAAGTTGCTTCAGTTGTAGCCGACTTTTTGCAACCCTGTGGAATGTAGCCCACCAGATTCCTCTGTCCATGGAATGCCCCAGGCAGGAATACTGAAGTGTGTTGTCACGCCCTCCTTCAGGAGATCTCAACTCAGGGAATGAACCTGAGTCTCCTGTGTCTCCAGCATTGACACGTGGGTTCTTTACCCACTAGGACACTTGGGAAAGTATATATATCCCAATGTTTACATACTTCAAAGGCCACTATCCTTTTCTTAACCCTAGAGACAGCCTACAGGTTTGCTTTCTGGAGTCAATGCATTTGGTTTACATAAAACAGTGTCTCTCCCATGGACTTCAGAAAGAAATCCAAGACTTTGTTGGATACTGGGGCACCAGGAATGACCAAGGGGAAGAATAAGGCACATTACTGAAAGCAAAGAATTTGTGTAGAAACTGACAGCCAGTTGTGTACTCTGATTTCCCTTCTCCGCTCCTGAAATGTAGATTTTGAGATGAAAGTAAAAATTGTAGGATAGATAAGGGACCTATGTTTCTTGATACATAAGAGTTTTGTTTTTTTGTTGTTGTGTTTTTTTTTTTTTTTTCCTGAAAAGAACAAAAACAAAGCAGAGCAAAACAAAAAACAGCTACATCTTATGAGAACATCTCATTCTGAGATCCAAATGTTGAGGAGCCCTGCCCATGCATATAGTTTTAGTTACCTTTACATTTGACATGATAAACTTTTCAGATATTTGAAAAAGAATTTAATAAGATCAAAGACACCCCACTCACCCTCAATAAAGGAAGATCATGATCAATGGAATAGAGGAATAAACTGAAGAAGTGGAAGTCATGGAGTCAATAAAATAGGGCTAGGTACCAACTAAAGAGAGAGAGAAAGGAAATCCCCAGATGGAAGGAGAGAGACATGCTAGGACATTTGCTCCATATTGGGAAGAGGATAATCAGCATCTTCTAGAGAAGAGAAGAGAGTAACTAAGGAGAGATTTCAAGGAAAAAAATTAAAATAGTGCAGATGATTGACCTGATGTACTTATTGGTATTAGGGTGAACTTTTAGTTGAGAGCCTAGAGATAAATTAGTGATCATTAAAAAGGAAAGGAAGCCAACAATATAATTACTTAGTTATGGACTTGAGAAAAAAAAAACAAACAAACACAAAGTTAAAGTAAATTTCAAGCTATATTTTTAATATAGTTGTAGGATAAAGATAGTAATATTGATTTAATGAAAACTGTAATATAGCTACAGTGAAAGGCCAAGAGACAAACATTTATTATTTGCATGAGGGCACATAAAGCTCAGTCCAATACTCTATTGCAGAAAGTCCATAGATAAAATTATGATCTTATTTTTGAGACTATGGAAGCAAATACAATGTAAATAGCTAAAAAAAGTTAAAAATGGTTGTTTCAACAAGTGGGGCATAAAGATAGATGCAGTGAGGAGTGAAAAAAGGAGCTGCCTTTTTACATAATATAGTATTGCCTTACTTGTAAAAAACATTTTACTTGATAAAACTAATAAAAAATAAATTACTGTTTAAAAAGTTAGCAAATTTCTAAAAAGGGAATACTTCTAATGCTTATAGAAAAACCTTTCTTTTTTTTTTAACAGTTTGCTGTAAATTCTTTAAAGTCCAGTTTATCACTTAGTATCTTTAAGCTAGTTTTTAAATCAGTTTCCATACGTACAGAGGAGCCTGGCTGGCTACAGTCCATAGGGTGGCAAAGTGTCAGACATGACTGAAGCTACATAGCATGCATGCATGCATATGCAGTTAGGACTTCCTGGGTGACACAGTGGTAAATCTCCAATTCAGGAGACAAGGGTTCAGTCCCTGAGTGCGGAAGATCCCCTGAGGTAGGAAATAGGAACCCACTCCAGTATTCCTGCCTGGAAAATTCACAGACAGAGGAGCCTGGCAGGCCACACAGTCCATGAGGTCGCAAAGAGTCGGACAAGACTGAATACGCATACATGACATGGTATGCTGCTGCTGCTGCTAAGTTGCTTCAGTCGTGTCTGACTCTGTGCGACCCCATAAACGACAGCCCACCAGGCTTCCCCGTCCCTGAGATTTTCCAGGCAAGAACACTGGATGGAGTAGGTTGCCANAGCATCTTCTAGAGAAGAGAAGAGAGTAACTAAGGAGAGATTTCAAGGAAAAAAATTAAAATAGTGCAGATGATTGACCTGATGTACTTATTGGTATTAGGGTGAACTTTTAGTTGAGAGCCTAGAGATAAATTAGTGATCATTAAAAAGGAAAGGAAGCCAACAATATAATTACTTAGTTATGGACTTGAGAAAAAAAAAACAAACAAACACAAAGTTAAAGTAAATTTCAAGCTATATTTTTAATATAGTTGTAGGATAAAGATAGTAATATTGATTTAATGAAAACTGTAATATAGCTACAGTGAAAGGCCAAGAGACAAACATTTATTATTTGCATGAGGGCACATAAAGCTCAGTCCAATACTCTATTGCAGAAAGTCCATAGATAAAATTATGATCTTATTTTTGAGACTATGGAAGCAAATACAATGTAAATAGCTAAAAAAAGTTAAAAATGGTTGTTTCAACAAGTGGGGCATAAAGATAGATGCAGTGAGGAGTGAAAAAAGGAGCTGCCTTTTTACATAATATAGTATTGCCTTACTTGTAAAAAACATTTTACTTGATAAAACTAATAAAAAATAAATTACTGTTTAAAAAGTTAGCAAATTTCTAAAAAGGGAATACTTCTAATGCTTATAGAAAAACCTTTCTTTTTTTTTTAACAGTTTGCTGTAAATTCTTTAAAGTCCAGTTTATCACTTAGTATCTTTAAGCTAGTTTTTAAATCAGTTTCCATACGTACAGAGGAGCCTGGCTGGCTACAGTCCATAGGGTGGCAAAGTGTCAGACATGACTGAAGCTACATAGCATGCATGCATGCATATGCAATTAGGACTTCTGGGTGACACAGTGGTAAATCTCCAATTCAGGAGACAAGGGTTCAGTCCCTGAGTGCGGAAGATCCCCTGAGGTAGGAAATAGGAACCCACTCCAGTATTCCTGCCTGGAAAATTCACAGACAGAGGAGCCTGGCAGGCCACACAGTCCATGAGGTCGCAAAGAGTCGGACAAGACTGAATACGCATACATGACATGGTATGCTGCTGCTGCTGCTAAGTTGCTTCAGTCGTGTCTGACTCTGTGCGACCCCATAAACGACAGCCCACCAGGCTTCCCCGTCCCTGAGATTTTCCAGGCAAGAACACTGGATGGAGTAGGTTGCCATTTCCTTCTCCAATGCATGAAAGTGAAAAGTGAAAGTCAAGTCGGTCAGTCGTGTCTGACTGTTCGCGACCCCCTGGACTGCAGCCTACCAGGCTCCTCTGTCCATGGGAGTTTCCAGGCAAAAGTATTGGAGTGAGGTGTCACTGCCTTCTCCAATGACATGGTATACGTGCACTTAATTATTAGGTACTGTTGGGAGGGGCTCATTAGGAGGATGTGATGGATGGTTTACCTGCCAGTGGGACCGGGCAATCGGAGGATTCCCAGCTTCTCCCTGTCCTTGGAATGTGTAATATACCTACTCTTCTTCTTATACTAGAAGCCATTTCAAGGATTCAGACTTGAGGAGCAATGTTGAGACTATTTGGACTGAACTCCATCAAGATTTCTATATAAACTTTCAAAATTCTGGTGGTTGTGTGGGTGGGTAGATCTTTTCATTTTACTGCAACCAAGACAAGCCTCATTGGTAAATTTCCTGCTTATTAAAACTACCACCTACCAATCTGGAGTGGTCTGCCTTTTGCTTTATTCTCTCTTTGACATATAGGTACAGGGGCCAGTTTATGAATCAATACATACCTCATAGTGTTGTTATGAGAAGCTAACAAAATCATACACAGTGTTGCACTGTGCCTAGAAGAATGTCTCCATTTTGGCTTCACAAATATTATAGATTTGTTGTGATTCTATGTAACTTCTAATACTTGGTGTCGTTGTTGTTTAGTCCCTAAGTTGTGCCAGACTCTTTTGCGACCTCATGGACTGTAGCCTATGAGTCCCTTGTGCATGGGATTTCTCAGGCAAATATGCTGGGTGGGTTGCCATTTCCTTCTCAATGGGATCTTCTTGACCCAGGGATCCAATCCATGTCTCCTGCACTGCAGGCAGATTCCTTACCCCTGTGCACTCAGGGAACCCAATTTCTAATATGGAATCATAAAAATACTAGTTTTCTTTCTCCTTTTATCCAACTAAGTATATACAGCACATATTTTTCCTTTCTGTATAGAGATAGATAAAGTTTGTACAACCTTGGTGACCCTGGCATTTTGTGTGAGATAATTCTTTGCTGTCCTGTGCATTGTAGGATATTCTTGACCTCTGCCCACTAGATACTTCCATGCTGCCCGCTAGCATGTCCTCCATATCTCAACAGTGACAACCAACAGTGTCTTTCAGTTCAGTTCAGTTCACTTCAGTCATTCAGTCATGTCCAAATCTTTGCGACCCCATGAATCGCAGCACTCCAGGCCTCCCTGTCTATCACCAAATCTGAAGTTCACTCAGACTCATGTCCATCGAGTTGGTGATGCCATCCAGCCATCTCATCCTCGGTCGTCCCCTTCTCCTCCTGCTCCCAATCCCTCCCAGCATCAGAGTCTTTTCCAATGAGTCAACTTTTCACATGAGGTGGCCAAGTACTGGAGTTTCAGCTTTAATATCATTCCTTCCAAACAAATACCAGGGTTGATCTCCTTCAGAATGGACTGGTTGGATCTCCTTGCAGTCCAAGGGACTCTCAAGTGTCTTCTCCAACGCCACAGTTCAAAAGCATCAATTCTTCGGCGCTCAGCTTTCTTCACAGTTCAACTCTCACACCCATACATGACCACAGGAAAAACCAAAGCCTTGACTAGACGGACCTTTGTTGGCAAAGTAATTTCTCTGGTTTTGAATATACTATCCAGGTTGGTCATAACTTTTTTTCCAAGGAGTAAGCATCTTTTAATTTCATGGCTGCAATCACCATCTGCAGTGATTTTGGAGCCCAAAAAAATAAAGTCTGACACTGTTTCCACTGTTTCCCCATCTATTTCCCATGAAGTGATGGGACCGGATGCCATGATCTTCGTTTTCTGAATGTTGAGCTTTAAGCCAACTTTTTCACTCTCCTCTTTCACTTTCATCAAGAGGCTTTTTAGCTCCTCTTCACTTTCTGCCATAAGGGTGGTGTCATCTGCATATCTGAGGTTATTGATATTTCTCCCGGCAATCTTGATTCCAGCTTGTGTTTCTTCCAGTCCAGCGTTTCTCATGATGTACTCTGCATATAAGTTAAATAAGCAGGGTGACAATATACAGCCTTGACGTACTCCTTTTCCTATTTGGAACCAGTCTGTTGTTCCATGTCCAGTTCTAACTGTTGCTTCCTGACCTGCATACAGATTTCTCAAGAGGCAGGTTAGGTGGTCTGGTATTCCCATCTCTTTCAGAATTTTCCACAGTTTATTGTGATCCACACAGTCAAAGGCTTTGGCATAGTCAATAAAGCAGAAATAGATGTTTTTCTGGAGTTCTCTTGCTTTTTCGATGATCCAGCGGATGTTGGCAATTTGATCTCTGGTTCCTCTGTTTTTTCTAAAATCACCTAGAACATCTGGACTTTCATGGTTCATGTATTACTGAAGCCTGGCTTGGAGAATTTTGAGCATTACTTTACTAGTGTGTGAGATGAGTGCAATTGTGTGGTAGTTTGAGCATTCTTTGGCATTGCCTTTCTTTGGGATTGGAATGAAAATTGACCTTTTCCAGTCCTGTAAGCACTGCTGAGTTTTCCAAATTTGCTGGCATATTGAGTGTAGCACTTTCATTGCATCATCTTTAAGGATTTGAAATAACTCCACTGGAATTCCATCACCTCCACTAGCTTTGTTCGTAGTGATGCTTTCTAAGCCCCACTTGACTTCACATTCCAGGATGTCTGGCTCTAGGTGAGTGATCATAGCATTGTGATTATCTTGGTCGTGAAGATCTTTTTTGTACAGTTTTTCTGTGTATTCCTGCCAGTTCTTAATATCTTCTTCTTCTGTTAGGTCCATACCATTTCTGTCCTTTATTGAGCCCATCTTTGCATGAAGTGTTCCCTTGGTATCTCTAATTTTCTTGAAGAGATCTCTAGTCTTTCCCATTCTGTTATTTTCCTCTATTTCTTTCCATTAATTGCTGAGTAAGGCCTTCTTTTCTTTGATCACAGGAGGGCCTAGAGGAGCTATTCCACATTCAAGGTCAGGATGGGTGGCTGTGAGGAGATACCCTCATCCAAGGTAAGGAGCAGCGGCTGTGCTTTGCTGGAGCAGCTATGAAGAGATACAGTATCTTTAGACATTACCAAATATCCTCTGGGAGCAAAAGTAGCCACATGTTGAGAAATACTGATGCATGTCCACCTCATTTTCCCCAATGTCTATATATATCCCTGATCAGTGGACGTTTTATTGTTTTATTTTTTATTTGATGCAAAAATTCTTAGTGAAGATCCTGGTTTAAAATTATCATCAAAATACTGTAATGAGCATTATTGTACACAAATATTTGATTATATCTCTGATAATGTTCTGGAGAAAAATCAGGGCATCAGTGCAGTTCAGTTCAGTTGCTCAGTCGTGTCCAACTCTTTGCGACCCCATGAATCGCAGCATGTCTCCCTGTTCATCACCATTTCCTGGAGTTCACTCAGATTCATGTCCATCGAGTCCATGATGCCATCCAGCCATCTCATCCTTGGTTGTCCCCTTCTCCTCCTGCCCCCAATCTCTCCCAGCATCAGAGTCTTTTCCAATGAGGTGGCCAAAGTACTGGAGTTTCAGCTTTAGCATCATTCCTTCCAAAGAAATCCCAGGGTTGATCTCCTTCAGAATGGACTGGTTGGATCTCCATGCAGTCCTCAGCATCAGAGTCTTTTACAATGAGGTGGCCAAAGTACTGGAGTTTCAGCTTTAGCATCATTCCTTCCAAAGAAATCCCAGGGTTGATCTCCTTCAGAATGGACTGGTTGGATCTCCATGCAGTCCAAGGGACTCTCAAGAGTCTTCTCCAACACCATACATAATTAAGATTCAGTTCAGTTCAGTTCATTTGCTCAGTCATGTCCAACTCTTTGCGACCCCATGAACCACAGCACGCCAGGCCTCCCTGTCCATCACCGACTCCTGGACAACACCCAGACCCATGTCCATTGAGTCTGTGATGCCATAAAACCATCTCATTCTCTGTCATGCCCTTCTCTTCCTGCCTTCAATTTTTCCCAGCATGAGGGTCTTTTCCAGTGAGTCAGCTCTTCACTCAGGTGGCCAAAGTATTGGAGTTTCAGCTTCAACATCACTCCTACCAAAGAACACCCAGGACTGATATCATTTAGGATGGACTGGTTGGATCTCCTTGCAGTCCAAGGGACTCTCAAGAGTCTTCTCCAGCACCACAGTTCAAAAGCATCCATTCTTCTGTGCTCAGCTCTCTTTATAGTACAACTCTCACATCCATACATGGCCACTATAAAAACCATAACTTTGAATAGATGGGCCTTTTTTGGCAAAGTAATGTCTCTGATTTTTAACATGCTGTCTAGGTTGGTCATAACTTTCCTTCCAAAGAATAAGTGTCTTTTAATTTCATGGCTGCAGTCACCATCTGCAGTGATTTTCCAGCACAGAAAAACAAAGTCAGCCACTGTGTCCAGTGTTTCCCCATCTATTTGCCATGAAGAGATGGGACTGGATGCCATGATCTTCATTTTCTGAATGTTGAGCTTTAAGCCAACTTTTTCAGTCTCCACTTTCACTTTCATCAAGAGGCTCTTTGGTTCTTCTTCACTTTCTACCATAAGGGTGGTGTCATCTGCATATCTGNGTCTGACACTGTTTCCACTGTTTCCCCATCTATTTCCCATGAAGTGATGGGACCAGATGCCATGATCTTCATTTTCTGAATGTTGAGCTTTAAGCCAACTTTTTTACTCTCCACTTTCACTTTCATCAAGAGGCTCTTTGGTTCTTCTTCACTTTCTACCATAAGGGTGGTGTCATCTGCATATCTGAGGTTATTGACATTTCTTCTGGCAATCCTGATTCCAGCTTGTTTATCCTCCAGTGTTTCTCATGATGTATTCTGCATATAAGTTAAATAAGCAGAGTGACAATACACAGACTTGACGTCCTCCATTCCCTATTTGGAACCAGTCTGTTGTTCCATGTCCAGTTCTAACTGTTGCTTCATGACCTACCTAAAGATCTCTCAGAAGGCACAAAAGGTGTTTTGGTATTTCCTCTCTTTCTGCATTTTCCACAGTTTATTGTGATCCACACAGTCAAAGGCTTTGGCATAATCAATAAAGCAGAAATAGATGTTTTTCTGGAACTCTCTTGCTTTTTCCATGATCCAGCGGATGCTGGCAATTTGATCTCNTAACTGTTGCTTCCTGACCTGCATACAGATTTCTCAAGAGGCAGGTTAGGTGGTCTGGTATTCCCATCTCTTTCAGAATTTTCCACAGTTTATTGTGATCCACACAGTCAAAGGCTTTGGCATAATCAATAAAGCAGAAATAGATGTTTTTCTGGAACTCTCTTGCTTTTTCCATGATCCAGCGGATGCTGGCAATTTGATCTCTGGTTCCTCTGCCTTTTCCAAAGCCAACTTGAACATCTGGAATATCATGGTTCATGTATTGCTGAAGCCTGGCTTGGAGAATTTTGAGCATTACTTTACTAGTGTGTGAGATGAGTGCAATTGTGCGGTAGTTTGAGCATTCTTTGGCATTGCCTTTCTTTGGAATTGGAATGAAAACTGACCTTTTCCAGTCCTGTGGCCACTGCTGAGCATTCCAAATTTGCTGGCATATTGAGTGGAGCACTTTCACAGCATCTTGTTTTAGTATTTGAAATAACTCCACTGGAATGCCATCACCTCCTCTAGCTTCACAGTGATGCTTTCTAAGACTCACTTGACTTCACATTCCAAGATGTCTGGCTCTAGGTGAGTGATCACACCATCGTGTTTATCTGGGTCATGAAGGTCTTTTTTGTGCAGTTCTTCTGTGTATTCTTGCCACCTCTTCTTAACATCTTCTGTTTCTGTTAGGTCCCTACCATTTCTGTCCTTTATTGAGCCCATCTTTGCATGATATGTTCCCTTGGTTTCTCTAATTTTCTTGAAGATATCTTTGGTCTTTCCCATTCTATTGTTTTCCTCTATGTCTTTGCATTGATTACCGAGGAAGGCTTTCTTATCTCTCCTTGCTATTCTTTGGAACTCTGTATTCAAATGGGTATATCTTTCCTTTTCCCTTTTGCTTTTCACTTCCCTTCTTTTCACAGCTATTTGTAATTCTTTGGTCTTTCCCATTCTATTGTTTTCCTCTATGTCTTTGCATTGATTACCGAGGAAGGCTTTCTTATCTCTCCTTGCTATTCTTTGGAACTCTGTATTCAAATGGGTATATCTTTCCTTTTCCCTTTTGCTTTTCACTTCCCTTCTTTTCACAGCTATTTGTAAAGCCTCCTCAGACAGCCATTTTGCTTTTTTGCATTTGTTTTTCCTGGGGATGGTCTTGATTCCTGTCCCCTGTACAATGTTATGAACCTCTGTCCATAATTCATCAGGCACTCTGTCTACCAGATCTAGTCCCTTACATCTATTTCTCACATCCACTGTATAGTCATAAGGGATTTGATTTAGGTCATACATGAATGGTCTAGTGGTTTTCTCCACTTTCTTTAGCTTCATTCTGAATTTAGCAATAAGGAGTTCATGATCGGAGCCACAGTCAGCTCCTGGTCTCAGTTTTGTTGACTGTATAGAGCTTCTCCATCTTTGGCAGCAAAGAATATAATCAATCTGATTTTGGTGTCCACTATCTCGTGATGTCTTTGTGTAGAGTCTTCTCTTGCGTTGTTGGAAGAGGATCTTTGCTATGACCAGTGCATTCTCTTGGCAGAAATCTATTAACCTTTGCCCTGCTTCATTCTGTACTCCAAGGCCAAATTTTCCAGTTATTCCAGGTGTTTCTTCACTTCCTACTTTATCATTCCAGTCCCCTATAATGAAAAGGACATCTTTTGGGGGGTGTTAGTTCTAGAAGTTCTTGTAGGTCTTCATAGAACTGTTCAACTTCAGCTTCTTCAGTATTACTGATCGGGGCATAGACTTGAATTACCATGATATTGAATGGCCTGCCTTGGAAACAAACAGAGATCATCCTGTCATTTTTGAGATTGCATCCAAGTATTGCATTTCAGACTCTTTTGTTGACTATGATGTTATTCAATGTAAATTTAAATTGCAAAAGTTATAATGACTTTATAAATGCATATAAATGTATGTATATATATTTTATAATCACTAAAATTATCAGGATTCTTTACATTAAAAACTTATTCAAATAAAAGAAAACCTTTTATATTATTGAAAATATCTCAATAACTGGCAAAGTCTTTACTTGCAAAGATACTGTCTCCTGATTTCCTGTCATAATAATTGAACTATGAAAATGCTCTTAAGACATTTTTCTCCAGAAAGAGAATTTTAGGGTATATATGAAAAGGCAAAATGATAGGATACTGAAAGGAACTCCCCAGGTAGATGTGTATAAGAGACAGGCACATGACGAGTGTTCTGTGACCGTGGGTCCTGATGATCAATAACGTCATTCCTGTTCTGACACCTCCACGGTTCTCCAGGGTATCATCTTCTCTCGGCACCTGGTTCATTACAAGCTGGAAGATGCAAGGGGCTGTTCTCTGGGCACCGACGATGTTTCAGACTCTTCTGCACGGCTCATTGTATCCTCACAACAAGCAAACAGGTGGTGTGGATACCACAGTGCATCCTTGAACCCCTTAGGCAGCTCAAGTTCAGGGAGGCCCCGGACACAAAGGGAGTGGGGAGGAATTGAACCCACTCCCTCGGCCCCCAAGCTCAGCTCCCTCACATCCCCCTCCAGCCTTGAGAGGAGGTTTCCCGCCTCCCTTCCAGAGAGGACTCTTTGGGATCTGATCTTGTCCTCCTTTCTGTCTTTGTCCCTTTTCCCAAACAGCGTGTTGGAGCTGACGGCAATGCAAAGACCCAGGGTACCCCGGTTGAGTGAGTGGCCACGACTCAGGCCGCTTCCCCACCTGGCAACCCAGAGGGATTGGCTAAGAGGTTGTTCACTGCCACCTGAGAATCTGGGACCTGCAGTAGCTTCTTTACGCCCAAGGCCAAGTCCTCACCCCAGTGGCTCTCTGTCCTCTTACTGCTCACCATCGCCTCCCCCCGCCTTGGCTCTACCTCTAGAAGCTCTTGGTAACAACCTTGAATAGACAAAGGCCCTAAGACATGGGATACCCACTCCTGAAAGCCAGCAGGCACTGGAAGAATAGAGGCATAGGGCCTCTCTCGATTTTTGTTCATCATTAAGAGAAGTGAGAACAGCAGGCATGGAGATGCTGTGAATGGTCCTGCTTTAAGTCAGTAATGTTTCATATCCTTCACCCCCAGAGTCTCTTGTCAGCCCCAAGAGCAAACAGTCCATTCACTTGCTTTTCTTTTCCTTCCTTTATGCACTTACAGTACAAGGCCAGGAACAGCCTTCTGCCCTGTCCTAGAGGAGCTTGTCCCCAAACTCCCCGCTCTGGGCTCAGCGATGCTCCATCACATCACAGACCCCACGGCAGCAGCACGTGGGATGGGAAACCACAGAACTGGAACAAGCTAACTTGGGCTCGAATCCCTACGCCCCCACTTACTCTGGTGGTGACTGGCGGATACCTGGCCTCCCTGAGCCCCCAAGTCTTCTGGAGACCCGGGACAGCACTCACCTTGCGCAGCGTCAGGTGTACCCCGATCTCTGCCGTGTCCTCAGGGCACACGTCTCTGATTCAGATCTTGACATGAACCAAAATGAAAGGTGGAAGAGAAGGAGGCATTTGTAACCACCAGCTCTCAAACCATTCTGTTAGGGAGGAATAAGGAAGAACTTGGCAGGAGATAGAAAAGTGGAAATATAAAGGCAGCTTCTTAAGGCCACCCTACATGCCAGACCCTGTTGTCAGCTGTTCACAGTTATTAACACTTGATTTTTCCCAACAGCCCTGCAATTAGAATGCTATCCCTACCCTGCTTTAGGCTGTGTGAAGGTTCAAATATGCAGATAGAACATAGCAGAGCATCGCCTGCGTGGCCTCGAGCCAAGCTGTGAACTTCACGCTTGTGCCCTGACCCGAGCTGAACTACGTCCCAGCCTTTCCCCACCCTGGTTCCATCTCATGAAGATCTGTGTCTTTCCTTGATCCACCTGTTTCCCCGGAAGGTGGGAGCCGCTGACCATGGGTCACTCAGGAGGATTCCAGGGAATTGAGTTCCCGCCCTCTGCTTGGCTTCCAGCCTTCACTCTGAAGTGTGCCTGGCACGGCTCTCGGAGGACCCACACCAGCTGCTGGCTGTGGGAGCCATGTCTGTGCATGGCCGCCAGGGGACAAAGTCCGGGCCTGTGCTTGAGGTGGAGCAATGTGCTCTCTCTCTCTCTCTCTCTCTCTCTCTCTCATGTTGAAATGGAACAGTGTGCTTGGCCCTAGAAGGGCAATGCACAGTGTGCAGTTCTGCCCTCTCTGTGCTCGTGATCCAGATTGGGGGCTGGATGTAGGAACAGCCCATTCTTAGAGGTGTGATGAGTACAGGGCTGAAGACCAAGATCACTGTGGGAAGACAGAAGATGCCCTTCCCATCCCAGCCTGGAGGGGGACGGAGTGGGGGTGGGGAGCCGAGTCTGGGAGGCGAGAGCCAGGTGAACTGATGTGTGAGTAGGAATTGTCCAGCAGAGGGAGGGAAGGGCACTGTGGGCAGAGGCCTGGAAGCAAGGAGAGCTGAGAAGCCATCCTTGACTGCTCTCTCTGGCCCCACATCCAAGTCACTGGATGTCTTCACTGCTCCGTCGCCCTGGTCCAGCCCCCATCACTTCTGTCCTGGATGACAGCCCCAGCCCCGCTGGCCCCTTCTTCCAGCTTTAGCCCCTACTTTTTACTTGGGTCTTCAGCAACCTGAGAGATACTTTCACAGATGTAACTCAGATTATACTGTGCTGCTGCTGCTGCTAAGTCGCTTCAGTCGTGTCCGACAGTGTGCGACCCCATAGACGAAAGCCCGCCAGGCTCCCTTGTTCCTGGGATTATACTCTACTCCTGTTTAAAATACTCCGGTGGTTTTCATCTCACTTGGAATACGCTCCACACTCCTCACCTGCAGGGCCTTCCCTCTGCCAGCCTCCCGCTTCCTGCCCGCTCACTGCTCGGGCTCCCGGCTGCTCCTCAGACGCACCGAACATGTTCCTGCTGCGGAGGCTTCGCTTGTGCTGTGCCTTCCATCTGGAACACTCCTTGCTTTCCTGTTCACTCCATCACTTCATCTGCTGCTGCTAAGTCGCTTCAGTCGTGTCCGACTCTGTGTGACCCCATAGACAGCAGCCCACCAGGCTCCCCCGTTCCTGGGATTCTCCAGGCAAGAACACTGGAGTGGGTTGCCATTTCCTTCTCCAATCACTTCATCTAGGTTTTGGCTTAAACTTCACTTCCTCAAACAGGCCTCTTGCCCACCCTTTGCCCCATCAATCCTGATCCTTTGCCCAGCTCTGTTTCTCTTCGTAGCGTTTGTCCTTGGCTGATGAGCAATGTCAGTTTGTCTGATTGTTAGCTGTGCACATGCTGGTGGAGTGTAGACTATGAAGGCAGACATATTGTGGGCGGCAGGGGCGGGCGGGGGGCAGTGTAAAATAGTACAGCTGCTGTGGAAAAAGTGTCGGTGGTTCCTCAAAATACGAAATATAGAATCACCATATGGCCTCACAATTCTGCACCTAGGTGTATACCAGAAAGAACGGAAAACAGGGACGTGAACAAATCCTGGTACACCTGGTTCACAGCAGCATTGTTCACAAGAGCCAAACCAGCGTCAGTTACCGGATGACTGCAGCAGTCTCTAAGTGTTGTAGACGATTATTCAGCCATAAAAAGGACTGAAGCTCTGATACTTGCTGCAACATGGATGAACACTGAAACATTATGATAAGTAAAATAAGCCTGTAACAAAAAAGACAAATACTGTATAATCCTATGTCTATATTTAGAGGTATTTAGAATAGGCAAACTCATAATGACAGAAAATAGAATAGAAGTTACTAAGGGCTGGGAGGAGGTGTAAATAGTGCTTAAACATCAACAGAGTTTTTGTTTNTTGACTCATTGGAAAAGACTCTGATGCTGGGAGGGATTGGGGGCAGGAGGAGAAGGGGACGACCGAGGATGAGATGGCTGGATGGCATCACGGACTCGATGTACATGAGTGTGGGTGAACTCCGGGGGAGGGTGATGAACAGGGAGGCCTGGTGTGCTGCGATTCATGGGGTCACAAAGAGTTGGCCATGACTGAGTGACTGAACTGAACTGACTTTTTTATGAGTAGAAAGTTGCAAAAGTCTGTCTTTTCATAGAGGTCTTAGAGGATCATTAAATCACTATTTATGGAAAGTTCCTATATCAGTTTTGCAAACACGTGCTTCAAAATTGACATTTAGTTCATTTCTGGAGGCAAATGGATGTGCTGATTTACTTTATAAAAATAAATGTTTGATGTGTTTTTGGTATTGGAACAGATATATTATAACTTACTTTCAACTTGCTTACTCAAGATACATAGTTAATAAATTTTATAAAAACAAAAAAATATAAAGAAAGAAATATAATAAAGCCAATAGACAGAAATAGCCCAAAGAGAAAAATTTAACAAAAGCATTAATTTTCCATTACTTTGGTAATTAGAAAGTTTAGATATATCCTTCCCATTAACAGAAAGTTGTCCAGATGCAGACAGACATAAAAAGTAACATAAAATGTTAGTGAGATTGAGGACGTAATGGTAAAACTCTCCGTCCTGAATATTTCATGATATGTCACCATTCAAAGGATGTCAGTATTTAGCTTCCTTGCAGCTCAGTCTTCAAAGACACAATACAAACAAGCAATCAAAGGTCTGGTACTTGACAACATCTTCAGCAAAATATCCCAGGGATCTGTAATGCCTTAAGAATCTATAAAAACTATAGTTGAAGTCACCTGTATATGTATTTTTTTTTTGGTTTTGTTTTTTTGCTATTTGTGAACTGTGATTTCAAACTTGCTTAAATGCTTCCTTTCAATCTTCTCAAAATAATCTTCATACTGATTTCCACAGCATCTAATAGACTTGGCACCACTTTGGATAATTAAATCAGTCTCTGGATAGGTTAATGCATTATACAAGAATGATAATATTTTAAGTTAAATTAAATATTTTTATTATAATAATAAGTTTTGTTTTGCATAAACTTAGAGAAAACTGATTATTAAATATTTTTAACACATTGCTGTTGTTCAGTCACTAAGTCATGTTCGACTCTTTAAGACGCTATGTGCTGCAGCACACCAGCCTTCTCCGTCCTTCACTATCACTCAGAGTTTGCTCAGATTCATGTCCATTGAGTTGATAATGCCATCCAACTACTTCATCCTCCATTGCCCCCTTCTCCTCCTGCCCTCCGTCGTTCCCAGCATCAGAATCTTTTCCAAAGAGTCAGCTGTTCACATCAGGTGACCAAAGTATTGGAGCTTCAGCTTCAGCATCAGTCCTTCTAATGAAGGTTGATTTCATTTTTGGATTGACTGGTTTGAGCTCCTTCCTGTCCAAAAGTCTCTCAAGAGACTTCTCCAGCACCACAATTCTAAAACACCAGTTCTTTAGTGCTCAGTCTTCTTTATGGTCCAACTCTCACATCTGTACATGACTACTGAAAAAAAAACCAAAAACATAGCTTTGACTATATGTACTGTTGTCAGCAAAGTAATGTCTCTATTATCACAGCTTTTCTTCCAAGCACCTTTTAATTTAGTGGCTGCAGTCGCTGTCTGCTGTGAGTTTTGAGCCCAAGAAAATACCTGAAGTTGTTGATATTTCTCCCAGCAATCTTGCTCAGCAAGTGTTTCATCCAACTTGGTATTTCATGTGATGCACTCTGTATATGTGTTAAATAAGCAGTGTGACAGTATACAGCCTTGTTGTACTTCTTTCTCAATTTTGAATCAGTCTGTTCCATGTCTGTTCTAACTGTTTAACTGCTTTATAACCTGCATACAGTTTTCTCAGGAGGCAGGTAAGGTGGTCTGGTATTCCCATCTCTTTAAGAATTTTCCAGTTGTGATCCACACAGTCAAAACCTTAGGGTAGTCAATGAAGAAGAAAAAAGTAGATTTTATTTTTCTGAAATTCTTTTGCTTTTTTCTATGATCCAGTGGATGTTGGCATTTTGATCACTGGTTCCTCTGGTTGACAATTTGATTTCTGGTTCCTCTCTGTTGTGTTCCTTTAAAACACTTTACTTCCATTATCCATCACTTTTCTTACTTTTTGGTATATCCTCCCAGATACTTTTTATTCTTATATATGCTTATAGATTCTTATTCTTATATATGCTTATAGATTCTTATTCTTATATATGCTTATAGATTCTTATTCTTATATATGCTTATATTTTTTTACTAAAATAAACATATTTTACATATTACTTTATAACATGCTTTCTTTGGTTAATTATCTCTACTTTTCCATGACAATATATTTTAATCTTATACCACACTCAGTTCTACAAGCAGATTTCCTCAAAAATCCGCCAAATGACATTTATATCTGGTTTGTTCTTAGACAGTTTAATCCAGATGCACATATTTCATTCAGTATTCATGTTTCTTAGCTGCTTTCACATTAACAAGTCATTTTTAAAGACATTTGTTGACATGACCTAGCCCAATGTTCTGCAGAACATCAGTCCTTCTACAGTTGTGTGGTGCTTCTTCCTGGTATCACTTAAGTTGTTTGTCTCTTAAGGATCCTATAATCCGCAAGTTAGATAAAAAATATAGAGGATTTAAGTTAAGTAAGTTTGCTAAAATGTATTATAATGGTATTATGTATGTTATATTTCATTTCATCAAGAGATTCACATCTGATTATCCCACTTTGAATACTGATATAACTCACCGTTTATTAGAGCCGTGACCAGCTGAGCCTTCATTGTCCACATTTTCCTCCTTTCAAAGAGAAGCTAAAATGTATATAAGTTTGGTATTACCATATAAATGTCCAGTTTTCTAATCAACCATATTTCTAATGGTTTTGACATCCATGTGTTGGAGAAGACTCTTGAGAGTCCCTTGGACCACAAGGAGATCCAAACAGTCCATTCTAAAGGAGATCAGTCCTGGGTGTTCATTGGAAGGACTGATGTTAAAGCTGAAACTCCAATACTTTGGCCACCTTATGCGAACACTTGACTCATTGGAAAAGACTCTAATGCTGGGAGGGATTAGGGGCAGGAGGAGAAGGGGAGGACAGAGGATGAGATATAGCTGGATGGCATCACTGAATCTACGGACATGAGTTTGAGTGAACTCCGGGAGATGGTGATGTACAGGGAGGCCTGGGGTGCTGTGATTCATGGGGTCTCAAAGCGTCAGACACGACTGAGTAACTGAACTGAACTGAACTGATAGTCCTTTTCAGGGCTTACCAGTTGGCACTAGCAGTAAAGAACCCACCTGCCAATGCAGGAGATGTATGCAATGTGGGTTTGACCCTTGGATTAGGAAAATCCCTGTGAAGGACGTGGCAACCTACTCCAATATTCAAGCATGGGCAATCCCACGGACAGGGGAGCCTGGTGGGCTACAGTCCATAGGGTCACAAAGACTTGAATATGACTGAATTGACTTAGCATGTACACAGAGTCCTGTTCTGAATTAATATTTCATTATAAGGGTTTGTGGGATGATGCTTTTTATTGTTATTGTTTTGTTATTTCTTCTCTAAAGTAACACTATCCCTCACCAACAGGGATATTTGATTTGATCAAATCAATATATTTGATTATAGTTACTAATTCAAAATTAGGGTACCTGCTTTATATTTTCCTTTCAGTTATCAATTTTCCAAGGAGTGGATTGGCTTCATTGCCACCTCAGATGGCAATATCTAGCTTTCTTCTTCCCTCTATAGCATTTTGGATTCATCCATTTTCATTGGGTTTATTGTTTCAATTGACTATTTTTTAATTCATAAATTTTTACAATTGTAGAAGTGTGATACAAAGTTGATGGATCTCTTCATGGTGGTTGTTGTGTCCTTTAACTTAACTCAGTTGTTATTATTTCTTAAATCTGGATATTGAATATTTCAAATTTATAGAAAATAGAAAGTGTATAATAACAAATCAGATGTGTATAAGAGACAGGGTGAACTCCGGGGGAGGGTGATGAACAGGGAGGCCTGGNATCTCTTCATGGTGGTTGTTGTGTCCTTTAACTTAACTCAGTTGTTATTATTTCTTAAATCCGGATATTGAATATTTCAAATTTATAGAAAATAGAAAGTGTATAATAACAAATTCCACATTACTCTGTGCTAGCCTCAAGAATTATTGACATATCCAAACTCATTGCTTCTATAGTCCCAATTGTACTTCTCATATTCTTTTGAAGTGAATTCCAGATATATAATTTATTATATAAGTATTTTAGTGTACTTCTAAATGTTAACGACTCCTAGGTAAACTCTCAAACCATTATATACCTAAAATCTATTAACAAAGTTTTCTTAAATATCATTAAATATCTTGTCAGTGTTTAAATTGATAATTTTCTTTTAAGAGTTGTATATGTGGTCTAAACTTTGCTTATTTATTTGAGTTAAGATCCAAATAAAGTCCATGAATTATAGTGAATAGATATGCCTTATAAATCTTTTTCAATCTATAAATTCCCTCCTCATAATTTTTTCCCTCCTGAAAATTTTTGTCTAAGAAATTACGTCCCTTGCCCTGTTGAAATTTCCTACAATCTGTATTTTATTAATTTTGCCTCCACAGTGTCAACTAATTAATTCAGTCTCCCTATAAGTGTTTCCCCCCCCCCTTCTTTTTTTTCAATCTATAAATTCCCTCCTCATAATTTTTTCCCTCCTGAAAATTTTTGTCTAAGAAATTACGTCCCTTGCCCTGTTGAAATTTCCTACAATCTGTATTTTATTAATTTTGCCTCCACAGTGTCAACTAATTAATTCAGTCTCCCTATAAGTGTTTTTTTTCCCCCCCTTCTTCTTTTGCCTTAGGATGTCTATTACATAAAGATTGGAAAAACTGTTCTCAGTTTAGCAACTGCTTTCAATGTTGTCTGCCGTGTTTTCCAGTGAGCACATGCTGGTGATTTAAGTCTATCAGATACCTCTTTGTTTCTTCCTACTTCTCCTATCAGAGCTCACACAAAATGAGTCATATCCCAACAATGACTTATGCTCCATCTGCTTGAATTTTCAGATAATGAGGATACTCTGTTTTATCTTCTAACTGGAAATGTTCATTGTTTGTAATTTTAATACCTGATTGTTCTGTTTTTATTGGTGGATTCAAGAAGGTGAAAAACTTACATCGTCACCACTACCATCCTCCATGAGTGTCTTCATTAGCTCTTAAAATTCCCTTGCTTTACATTTAGATGTCTTAGTCTCATTGTGTAACTTTCCAAACTTGGGATTGGCCATTTTTCAAGAAGTCACACTTTTTTTTTTCTAATGAATGGTCATATTAAAAACTGAATCTGGGCACTAGTGCTGCCCATTGCTAGAACTAGAAATTCTAACAAAAAATATATATATTTTTTTTCCATTTTAACATTCCAGTGATTTCACTTAGCTTTTTGACTTTGTATTTCTTTTCTCTTATATTAAAAAATTTCAAGCCACAATCTCCTTAATATAATTACATTTTTTTTTACTTATCAGAAAACATAAAGCAGTTTAAATAACGTTTCTATATCACTAAAAACAAAACTTTGAAGAGAAGCTTAAAAATATATTATTTCTTGTAAAGCTTAGAACATTTTCCACTAAGGTGGTAGAATCTAACTATGATGTTATAATGCCAGTGAGAACAATATTTCCTGGGAATAATTATTCTACCAGTTTGAGACCAACTCTTAGGAGAAGTCCACAAAGAGAGAAAATGGCTTAGGATAGCTTCCTGGTTTTTCCTTCCAAGGGCCACCTTTACTTTTGCTTCTGTGTAATGGAAATGTCTCTGAGCTATGACATCTTCAACCTTGTTTTCCTTAACTTTTTCTCTTCTTTTTTGCCATCTTTCCTAGCATCCATGCATTGGCCTATCTCTAATTAGATATGACCATAGGGTTGCCCACAGGACAGACCCTCCCCCGTCAAAGTGTGTGTGTGGGGGAGGGGGGTCCACCACTGTGCTCTCTAAATCCTGCTTTCTCTGCCCCTGTCATCACTTTCTGATCATCTCCATTTTATCTGTTACTCCACTAGCCCACTGGATTGTACTCTATTGTCCAAGTCCTCTGGTATAGGGAAAATTTCTCCCAGTTTATACCTAATCTGATTTTTGTGACTTCTGTGATTTGTCTCCCCTCAGGTACCAGTGAAGATTTAAGTTGTAAAACTTATACTTAGGACCCTTAAGTTGCTAATGCTACTAGCAGCTGAACTGAAATTAATTTGTTGGATTATAAAGTACCTTAAGGTTATAACCAAGGGGTGATGGTTAAATGGGCTTCTCTGGTGGCTCAGTGCTAAGGAATCTGCCTGCCAGTGTAGGAGATTCAGTTTCAATCCCTCGGTGAAGATACCTTGGAGAAGGGCATAGCAACCCACTCCAGTATTCTTGCTTGGAAAATCCTGTGTACAGAGGAGCCTGGTGGGCTACAGTCCATGGGGTCACAGAATAAGACATGACAGCGTATTGTCTTGCATGCACACATGAATGTTTATGTAAAGGAGGGAGAAAAAGCCTGGGTGCAGTTTGCAACCATGTACCTCAGACCTCAGGGTCCTTGCGGAGTTAGTAAGACCAGTCTAAATTTTCATGGCTATAAAATATTATCCCTGGGCTGAAAAATGATTACATTTATGGGGTTTTGACTCTTGAATCCAATTTTTAAGAAATTAAAAATGGTAATAGGCAGGACATAGGAGACAATTTGCATTAACAAACATTTGACTTGAGAACTAGGTTAAGTGTCTGCTGAGACAGGAGACAGGGATCAGGACCATCCCCATGGAAAAGAAATGCAAAAAGGCAAAGTGGCTGTCTGGGGAGGCCTTACAAATAGCTGTGGAAAGAAGAGAGGCAAAAAGCAAAGGAGAAAAGGAAAGATATCAGCATCTGAATGAAGAGTTCCAAAGAATAGCAAGAAGAGATAAGAAAGCCTTCTTCAGCAATCAGTGCAAAAAAATAGAGGAAAAGAACAGAATGGGAAAGACTAGAGATCTCTTCAAGAAAATTAGAGATACCAAGGACACATTTCATGCAAAGATGGGCTCGATAAAGGACAGAAATGGTATGGACCTCACAGAAGAAGAAGATATTAAGAAGAGGTGGCAAGAATACACAGAAGAACTGTACAAAAAAGATCTTCACGACCCAGATAATCATGATGATGTGATCACTCATCTAGAGCCAGACATCTTGGAATGTGAAGTCAAGTGGGCCTTAGAAAGCATCACTA
>SJYX01018242.1:404001-429890 GCA_006410675.1 Oreotragus oreotragus | reverse complement strand
GGAAACAGTGTCAGACTTTATTTTTTGGGGCTCCAAAATCACTGCAGATGGTGACTGCAGCCATGAAATTAGAAGACGCTTACTCTTTGGAAGAAAAGTTATGACCAACCTAGATAGTATATTCAAAAGCAGAGACATTACTTTGCCGACTCAGGTCCGCCTAGTCAAGGCTATGGTTTTTCCTGTGGTCATGTATGGATGTGAAAGTTGGACTGTAAAGAAGGCTGAGCATCGAAGAATTGCTGCTTTTGAACTGTGGTGTTGGAGAAGACGCTTGAGAGTCCCTTGGACTGCAAGGAGATCCAGCCAGTCCATTCTGAAGGAGATCAACCCTGGGATTTCTTTGGAAAGAATGATGCTAAAGCTGAAACTCCAGTACTTTGGCCACCTCATGAGAAGAGTTGACTTATTGAAAAAGACTCTGATGCTGGGAGGGATTGGGGGCAGGAGGAGAAGGGGACGACCGAGGATTAGATGGCTTTATGGCATCACGGACTCGATGGACGTGAGTCTGAGTGAACTCCGGGAGATGGTGATGAACAAGGAAGCCTGGCGTGCTGCGATTCATGGGATCACAAAGAGTCAGACACAACTGAGCAACTGAACTAAACTGAACTGATGACTGAAAAGATAGGCAGACATTATGCCCATGACTATGGTAAGCAAAAGATCCATTTTATATGTATTTTTGATAATTTTACTTATTTATTTTTTGTTGCACTGGGTCTTTTTGGCTACCTCGGCTTTTCTCTAGTTGCAGAGAGTGAGTGCTACTCTCCAATTGTGGTTTCAGCCTTCTCATTGCAATTGATTTTCTTGTTGTGGAACACAGGCTCTAGGATATTTGAGCTTCAGTAGTTGTGGCTCATAGGCTTGGTAGTTGTGGCTTGTGGGCTTTAGAAAACAATCTCAGCAGTAATGACACACAGCTTAATGTTTCATTTCAGTTCAGCAGCTCAGTCATGTCCACCTCTTTGCGACCCCATAAACCACAGCACGCCAGGCCTCCCTGCCCATTACAAACTTCTGGAGTCCACCCAAACCCATGTCCATTCAGTCCATTGAGGGTTCTTCTCATCTTCTGTCATTCCCTTCTCCTCCTGCCTTCAATCTTTCCCAGCATCATGGTCTTTTCAAATGAGTCAACTCTTTGCATCAGGTGGCCAATGTTTGGAGTTTCAGCTTCAACATCAGTCCTAACAAAGAACACCCAGGACTGATCTCATTTAGGATGGACTGGTTGGATCTCCTTGCAGTCCAAGGGACTCTCGAGAGTCTTCTCCACCACCACAGTTCAAAAAGCATCAATTCTTCAACGTTCAGCTTTCTTTATAGTCCAACTCTCACATCCATACATGACCAATGGAAAAACCATAGCCTTGACTAAATGGACCTTTGTTGGCAAAGTAATGTCTCTGCTTTTTAATTTGCTCTCTTTACCCTCTGAGCCACCAGGGAAACCAATATGCTCTCTAGGTTGGCCATAACTTTTCTTCCAAGGAGTAAGCGTCTTTTAATTTCATGGCTGCAGTCACCATCTGCAGTGATTTTGGAGCCCCCCAAAATAATGTCTGACACTGTTTCCCCATCTATTTGCCATGAGTGTTGGGACTGGATGCCATGATCTTCATTTTCTGAATGTTGAGCTTTAAGCCAGCTTTTTCACTCTCCTTCCCTTTCATCAAGAGACTTCTTAGTTCCTCTTCACTTTCTGCCATAAGGTTGGTCTCATCTGCATATCTGAGGTTATTGATATTTCTCCCAGCAGTCTTGATTCCAGCTTATGCTTCCTCTAGCCCAGCGTTTCTCATGATGTACTCTGCATAGAAGTTAAATAAGCAGGGTGACAAGATACAGCCTTGATGGACTCCTTTTCCTATTTGGAACCAGTCTGTTGTTCCATGTCCATTTCTAACTCTTGCTTCCTGGTAAGAAGAAGGTTTCTCAAGAGGCAGGTCAGGTGGTCTGGTATTCTCATCTCTCAGAATTCTCCACAGTTTATTGTTATCCACACAGTCAAGGCATGTGGAATCTTCTAGGACCAAGGATCAGAACTGTATTTCCTGCATTGGCAGGTGGATTCTTACCCACAGGACCACCAGGGAAGTTTGGTGCATTTTATTTTATATTCATTTCATTTTTCCTATAAAGACTCAGTAATTGTTTGGAACAAATTTCTTCTAGAAACACTCCAGGAATGTAACAATCCCATACTATTTTGTTAGTACACTTACTGAATCTCATCTCCTAGATGAAAACATATTCTTATTGCTGATCAATACATGCTCTTCAAATTCTAACACTTTTATATTTTTGCAAAATGACCCATGAAATATTTCAAAATATAATTTGAAAAGCTCTTATAAGTTGTATTCCATATGTGTGTGTGTGCTCAGTTACTCAATCATATCCAGCTCTTTGTGATACCATGAACTGTAGCCAGCCAGGCTCCCCTGTCCATGGAATTTTCCAGGTAAGTTTACATTACTTAATCTAATTATTTCTCCAGATCTAAATAAAATAAGTTTTTCTGGTGATTACTACTATCACTGCCACCCCCCAGTAAGTTATTTTTTATTTTAAAAAAATCATACTTGCATTTAAATACAATCTTCCCACCTAATAACTTTGTCCTTTATTTTTACCATTTTCAACCATCACTATATTTAGATTTTGTAACTGATAATATGGTGCATTCTAAAGGGGATTAGTCCTGAGTGTTCTTTGGAAGGAATGATGCTAAAGCTGAAACTCCAGTACTTTGGCCACCTTATACAAAGAGTTGACTCATTGGAAAAGACTCTGATGCTGGGAGGGATTGGGGGCAGGAGGAGAAGGGGATGACAAAGGATGAGATGGCTGGATGGCATCAGCAACTCGATGGATGTAAGTCTGAGTGAGCTACAGGAGTTAGTGATAGACAGGGAGGCCTGGCATGCTGTAATTCACGGGGTCACAAAGAGTTGGACATGACTGAGTGACTGAACTGAACTGAACTGATAAGGTGCAATTTCACTTTAATGTATATATATATTTTTATTTAGGGTTTTTCAACAAATTACATTTTCTCTATCATAATTAAAATATGTGTATATCAAACCATCTTAAATAATGATTTTAAAATAGAAAAACAATGCGCACAAAAAATGTTTGGTATTTTTCACTTAGGAAGGGCCATTTGACTGTGAGGGCAGAACTCATCCTGTTACTAGAGTACACTGTGTTTCTAGGAAACAGAATAATGGTTGGTCAAGATTTCTCTATCATAATTAAAATATGTGTATATCAAACCATCTTAAATAATGATTTTAAAATAGAAAAACAATGCGCACAAAAAATGTTTGGTATTTTTCACTTAGGAAGGGCCATTTGACTGTGAGGGCAGAACTCATCCTGTTACTAGAGTACACTGTGTTTCTAGGAAACAGAATAATGGTTGGTCAAGAAGTTGGGACAGAAGACATTTAAAGAAGCAGATAAATCTCAAATATGCCCCCACAAAAACTGGCCAGTTTATATCTCACCTTTGTGAATTCCCATTGGACTTTACATACTATAAATACTGTTTTTCATTACAAATATATTATCATATAGTTTTCAATATCAAAATAATACAATCATTGTATAATACTTAGAAAACATAAATAAGCTAAGATAAGCAAATAAAAATTTCTACAATTTCACAAACCAGTCATAGGCATTATGAATATTTTATATTAGGCAGTTAGTGTGTGTGTAAATATCATAGATACAGACAGAAATTTAAAGTTTTTTCCCCCCACAATCTTATATATAACTTGACTGTTAGCTTTATTTGCTGAAATAATATAAGCCTTATCTTATTATATATATGAATAATATGGGTAAAATTGATTAAATTATCAATCCACTATTATTAAGCAATTACTTTGCTTCTAGTTTTTCATTTTCATAACTACCGTTTTGATAAAAATATTAGTAAAAGGTTCTTAAAATATATATATTAAGGAGTTTTTTTTTTTTAAGATTAATTCTGAAAAGTAGTCTCCAGATATTGATGGATTGAATGTATAAAAATCTTTGAGAACTTGACAAAGACTGCTAATTGTCTCCTTAGTCTAATGATCTCTTATAAACTATCTTTACATACATTTGGCTATCCACAAGCACTTGCTTCCAGACTGCCAGTTGATACTGTTCTGCTATCATCAAAAAATCCACAAAAAAATAAATGCTGGAGAGGGTATGAAGAGAAGGGGACCCTTATGCACTGTTGATGGGAATGTAAATTGATAACAGACGCTGGGGGGAACAGTATGGAAATTCGTTAAAAAGCTAAACATACAGCTACCATATGACTCTGCAGTCCTAATCCTGGGCATATATATAGAAAACTATGATCCAGAATTATGCATGCACCCCAGTGTTCCTTGAAACACTGTAACAGCCAAGACATGGAAGCAACCTAGTTGTCCATCGATAGAGGAATGGATAAAGAAGATGTGGGACATATGTACAATGGAATATTACTCAGCCATTAAAAAGAATAAAATAATGCCACTTGGAGCACATGGATAAACCTAGAGATTTTCATACTAAATGAAGTAAGTCAGAGAAGGAGAACTATCTTATGACATCCTCTATATATGGAATCTAGAAAGAAATGATACAAATGAATATACAAAACAGAAAGAGACTCACAGACTTAGAGAATAAACTCATAGTTGCCAGGGGTAGAGGGAAGGATAGGATGAAGGGATAGTTAGGGAGTTTGGAATCAATGTGTACACAGTTGCTGCTAAGTCACTTCAGTCGTGTCCGACTCTGTGTGACCCCATAGACAGCAGCCCACCAGGCTCCCCCATCCCTGAGATTCTCCAGGCAAGAACACTGGAGTGGGTTGCCATTTCCTTCTCCAATGCATAAAAGTGAAAAGTGAACGTGTCCAACCCTCAGCGACCCCATGGACTGCAGCCTCCCAGGCTTCTCCATCCATGGGATTTTCCAGGCAGGAGTACTGGAGTCAGGTGCCATTGCCTTCTCCAAATGTGTACACACTGCTATATTTAAAATGTATAACAACAAGGACATATCCTATAGCACATGGAACTCTGCTTAGTGTTATGTGGCTTCCTGAATGGGAGAGGAGTTTGGCAGAGAATGGATACATGTATATGTATGGCTGAATGGAGAATGGATACATGTATATGTATAAGCCATTCACCTGAAACTATTGCAGCATTGTTTGTTAACTGGTTATACCCCAGTACAAAACAAAAAGTTTTTTTTTTTTTTCTTTTTTAAGATGTAATTAAGTTGGAACTATGGAGAAGTTCTTTCAAAGGAAGTCTGACCTTGTTGTCATGGTTTCCTTCTGGCTCTAGCATTAGAGTGTGACCAAGAGAAAATCATCTCAGGGTTGCAATTCTAGCAACAGCATGGGAAAATTAAACAGCAACCTAAGAATATCTAGATTCACACAAAGGAAGTGTAGGAGAGTATGACAGACAGATAGATTGACAGAATGAGTATGAGATTATGTCTTTAAGGAACTCCCATGCTATCCCTGGATTTTCCATCTCCAGTTTTCTCATTATGTGAGAAAATAAAAAAACTTCAATGGGTTAAGTCAGTACCACTTCAACATTTGCTATGGATAATTTAATTCCTAATTTATATAAAGTAAATGCCTTCCAGAAATGTACTTTCCCACCAGAGGCATATTAAATAGCCTGCCTCACTGTTACTAACACTGGATATCTTGTTTTGACTATTCTGTTTTCTAATTTAATAGACTACATTTTTTCAAATTTAACACTGAATTTCTTTGAATACTACAGGTGTTACAATTTTTAAAACATGGCTATTGACCATTTGTATCTTTTATATTGAAAGTTATTAGTTTTTGTCTATTTTTGTGCTGGGATATTTGCTTAACTTAGTTTATAAAGGTTTTCATAAATTGAGATTATTAACTTTTTTCTCTCTATATGCTTTTATTGAATATAGTTGACTTACAATGTGTTAGCTTCTGGTGTACATCAAAGTGATTTATGTTTACATATATATATTTGAAGGAATATATATACATGGCTTCCCGGGTGGTGCTAGGCCTAAAGAACCTGCCTGCCAATGCAGGAGACATATAAAATGTGGGTTCCATCCCTGGGTCAGGAAGATCACTGGAGGAGGGCATGGCAACCCACCCCAGGATTCTCACCTGGAGAATTCATGGAGAAAGGAGCCTGATGTGTTGCGGTCCATGGAGCCACAATGAGTCAGACACAACTGAAGCAACTTAGCATGCACACACACACATATGTATATATTTATTTTCCGTTATAGTTTATTACAAAGTACTGAATATAGGTTTTGCTGTATCATAGAACCTTCTTGTTTATCTATTTAACATACAGTAGTTTGAATCTGCTAATCCTAAACTCCTAAATTATTCCCCCTCCTCCACTTTTCCTTTTGGTAGCCATAAGTCTGTTTTCTATGTCTTTGAGTCTGTTTCTGTTTCATAAAGAAGTTCATTTGTGTCCAACTTTAGATTCCACATGTAAGTGGTGCTTTATGGGATTTGGCTTTCTCTTTCTGATTACTTAGTATGATAATCTCTAGTTACATCTACATTGCTGCAAATGGCATCATTTTGTGATTTTCTGTGGCTGAGTAGTATTCAGTTGTCTATATGTACCACATCTTTATACATTCATCTATCAATGGACATTTAAGTTTTTTTCACATCTTGGCTATTGTGAATAGTTCTCATATGAACATAGAGGTGCATGTGTCTTTTTGACTTATAATTTTGTCTGGATATAGGCCAAGAAATGGGATTTCAGAATAATATAGTAATTCTATTTTTAATTTTCTGAAGAATCTCCATACTGTTTTTCATAGAGGTGGCACCAACTTCCATTCCCACCAACAGTGTAGGAGAGGTTCCCTTTTCTGCATTCCCTCTCCAGCATTTGTTATTTGCAGGGTTTTTAATAATGACAATGGCACCCCACTCCAGTACTCTTGCCTGGAAAATCCCATCAACGGAGGAGCCTGGTGGGCTGCAGTCCACGGGGTCGCTAAAAGTCAGACACGACTGAGCGACTTCACTTTCGCTTTTCACTTTCATGCACTGGAGAAGGAAATGGCAACCCACTCCGGTGTTCTTGTCTGGAGAATCCCAGGGACGGGGGAGCCTCATGGGCTGCCATCTATGGGGTCGCACAGAGTCGGACACGACTGAAGTGACTTAGCAGCAGCAGCAGTAATAATGACCATTCTGACTGGTGTGCCTCATTATAGTTTTAATTTGCATTTCTCTAATAATTAGAGATGTCAGACATCTTTTTGAACCTGTTGACCATCCATATGTCTTCTTGAAGAACTCTGTTTAGGTGCTTGGCACATTTTTTGATTGGGTTGTTTATTTTTGTTGTTGTTGCTGTTGAGCTGTATGAACTGTATATTGAGCTGTATATTTTAGAAATTAAACCCATGTTGCTCACGTTATTCTCAAATCTTTTTTCCCAGTCCCTAGGTTGCTTTTCATTTTGTTTATGCTGTGAAAAACATATTTAATTAGCTCCCATGTTTTTATTTTCCTTTTATCTCTATTGTTTTGACAGAATGATCTAAGAAAACACTGCCAGTAATTACATCAAAGCATGTTTTAGCTATATTCTTTTCCAGAAGTTTTATGGTACCATATTTTATATTTAAGCCTTTAAGTCATTTTGAGTTTATCTTCATATATGATATGAGGATGTGTTCTAATTTCATTGATTTACATTTGGCCATCCAGCTTTCCCAGTACCTGAAGAGAATGTCTTTCCCAGTACCTGAAGAGAATGTCCCATTTGCTGAAGAGAATGCCTTTTCTCCGTTGTATATTTTTGTCTCCTTTGTTGAAGATTAATTGACCATAAGTGTGTGGGTCTCTTATTGGGCTTTCTACTTTGTTCCATTGATCCATGTGTCTGTTTTGCACTACTGTAACTTTACAGTATTTTCTAAAGTCTGGAAACATTGTGTCTCCAGCTTTGCTCTTTTTCCTCAGGACTTCTTTTGTAATTCTGGGATTTTTTTTTTAACAGTTCCATATAAATTTTAGGTTTATTTGTTCCAGTTTTGTAAAAAAATGTCATGAGTAATTTGATAGGGATTGGATTAAATCTGATTTCTCTATTTTATTAGTTATATTATTTTTTATCTTGAAATATATTTTCCATGTGTCTGTTTTGCACTACTGTAACTTTACAGTATTTTCTAAAGTCTGGAAACATTGTGTCTCCAGCTTTGCTCTTTTTCCTCAGGACTTCTTTTGTAATTCTGGGATTTTTTTTTTAACAGTTCCATATAAATTTTAGGTTTATTTGTTCCAGTTTTGTAAAAAAATGTCATGAGTAATTTGATAGGGATTGGATTAAATCTGATTTCTCTATTTTATTAGTTATATTATTTTTTATCTTGAAATATATTTTTGTGTGTGATTTTTTTGTATTGTGTTTTTTGTTTCCATTTCAAGGCATAGGAAATCCTTGAAGTCTTTCTATAGCTTAAAATCAAATGGCAACCTTCCTTTCTGCTTGTGTTTTGATACCATACTATTTCATTTAAGCCTTCAATATAGCTAAAATATATTTTCATATGAGAAAAATATATAATTTAAAATTTTTCCCTTTGATGAACTATTTATCTCTGTATCATTTATCAAATACCAATCTATTTTATTACCTATCTTCAATTATGTTATGCACTATTTCTTATTTCTTGATCAGTTATTGCTGTTTGGTTGCTAAGTTGTATCCAACCCTTATACAACCCCACAGGCTATAGCCCACCAAGTTCCTCTGTCCATAGGATATCCCAGATAAGAGTACTGGAGTGAGTTACCATTTCCTTCTCCAGGGGATCTTCCCAGCCCAGGGATCAAATCTGTGTCTCCTACATTACAGGCAGATTCTTATACCACTGTGTCATCAGGGAAGCCCTCTTGTCAGAAAAGTAATATTGCAGATATCTTCTATGTGCCAGAAATGCTATACATAGAGTAATGAATCAAACATTCTACCCCAAGGGAATTAGCTGTTTGTTTTGGAAATAGGTAAATGGTTTATTTCAGTAGGATCAAGACTATTAAAATAATATCTCACATACTTCATATATCTACATTATTCCATAAAATGTGGATCTATCATCCAAACACTAAGCTTGGTGTGTGTGTGACACTGTTGATTGAATTATGAGTGCAGTGCCTTCTACTATAACCTATCTTCACGGGAATACAATCCTCTTGCTTTTAAATGTCACCCAGCTCTGCTCATGATTCCAGAATGCAGAGTGTCATACTGTCCTCTAGAACCCTCAGAATTCATCAATATGCCACTAGTTTAACTTTGTCACCCCATAGAAACACCTACATTATAAAATCACCTATATTAAGTCACCAGCAGGAGCTGCCTTGAAAGGAATGATGTTCCCCAGAGGAGGGATGTAACCATGCCATCAAAAGGTTCTCTACAGACTCAGATTTTCAAGCAAGATACAGGATCTGTCAAGCTGTCAGGAACCCAGCATGAAATGAGTCAATATGAAGCCAAATCACAGCAGCACTGTCAGAGGGAAGCTTGACTGCCCTTATTCTTTTCCTTGAAAGTAAACAAAAATAAAAACTTTTGATACTTTTGATCCTGATTCCAAGGGTGACAGTGTTTCCTCTTATGATTGAAGTTAAAATTTTATTTTTAAAGGGATTCCTGAGTTTGTTTGATATTTGTTGAGTTTTATCTCAACCTTTGTAATCACGTGGACCATCCCTTTGTAAGCTAAAATTTGAAGACAAAATAATATCATGATGATGACTCTTTGTAAAAAGTAGTCTCAAGTAATTATTACAGGTACAAGGTAAGCTGGGAACTATTTCCATATCGAGTCTCAGAGAAAAAGTTAAAAACTGAATGCAAAATATTGATTGGTAGTGTGTTTCCAAGAATGCTGCAGGTCTCCAATGCGAACGATGATTTCAAAAGATCCCTGAATCTCAAATGCTCTGCCAATTTTCAGAGGAATATATATTTCTCATAGAACATTACCATGAAGTTTATGGTGTTTTGCCCCAAACGTCTGGAATTTTACTATCCTGATGCATCAGACTGTACCACACACAGACTGAGTATGGTCTTCTGCTTTTCTGCATTCAAGTCTGACTGTGTGTGTCCATGTGGCTCGGCTTCCCCTGATATGAACTATGTACTGATCAAGGCTCTCAGGACCTCAAAATCCTCAAAGCTAAAGGGGAAATGTATAAAAAAAAATCAAGATGTTTGCCAACAACTCTGGTCCATGTATACCCTCACACTAAAAAGGGAACCTCTTAACACCGTGGCACAGGTGTCTGCTAGAAGTACCATTTAATGCACACTCACACTTTAACACCTGAAAAGTAATGCTTAAGGAAGCCACAGGCTTCCCCTGTATGCTGGTGATAGAAATCTCATCAGAGCTCAGAAAATAAAGAACAGATAAAAATAAATTCTTCAAGGACTTGAGAGTAAACTGAACTGGGTATCTAGGTCAGGCACCCCAATTTTGTAACGTATAAATATTAGCTAATTTTCAAGGAAAAATGGTTTCTTTTTATTTTTTATTTGAGAGTTTATTTCAGTGTGCATTATAGCCAACTTTCTTTTCATGGATAAGTTGAATGGATAATATTTAGGCATATGAACAGACAGTTCTTAAAAGTTTCTGAGGTAGATAGGATTTGGCATTTTCTAAGTGTGAATGTAACTATCACCACCTAAACTAATAAATATTGCACAGTTAATTTATATCACAGATGTTACATCTGTCCCTTGATGCTGGCATTATAAAGAGATTACAATTGTGCATCTGTGGTCTGTGATGGGAATGTCACTTATGTTCTTTCTTCACTTTTCTTTCTTTAATTTAGATGATTTCTTAAAATCATCTGAGATATTAGCTATTAAAAGTCTTTGTAAGAATAGGAAATTTTAGAACTTCACATTTGTATGACATCATGTATTTATTAGGTAGTCAAACTTTAATTCAATATAACCATTCTGTTGGGTCACAATCTCTTCAGCTTCCCAGTTGTAACCTGAAACTGTTCCCATACATGGAAGGGCAGGCAGCTACCAAAAAAAAGAGGCAAATCACTCCAGATGGGCAGACAACAGTTTTAATGAGCAAGGACATTTTCTTATGAGGCTTTTCTTGGGTGGCCTTAATCTTGAGGTGACAGTAGTGTGCAGTGGCTTGAAGCAAGAGCTCAGTTTTGTGCCTGACCTATGCCACAAGCATGAAAACCAGGAATCCCAACCAGTAGACCACCAGAGTAAGTAGCCAGAGGTAGAGCCCTGACTCTTGTCTTCTTTGAAAAAGAATTTTTCAAATGGACCAAGGTTGTGAAACAGGCACAGAGATTACTGGAAGCACAGTGCACGTGGGAAAGCATGCAAAGGAGGAATTTATTTAGGACAGAAGCAAAGCAGAGCTCTAAACAGAGAAAGCATGGGTGTCCTCACTAGAGAGGGGTGCTAAGGGGTGGCTTAAGTTGCTTATCAGGGGCTGTCTTACAGGTCTTTGTTTTCCTCCAGTGAATCATCTTGCTTTGTTCCTATATCTGACCTGATTGAGGGCCCTCCTTAAGGTGCACATGCATCTTTTAGCCAGGATGGATTCCAGCGTGAGAATCTCTGAGAGGTTGGCCGTATGTATAATGTGTTAGTGCCACCTCACTTTTTGACTACAGAAGAACTTTCCTGGACATGTACAGTTGGTTAGTTCTCCTTGATGCCAAGAATAAAAGATGTGATCATCTTATCTTTTTACCAAAGCAGAGCTTAGTTCCTCTCCACTCCTGTCATTATCATTTTCCTTAAAACATCAGGGGAAGACAAGCTCTGATTGGTCAGCCTGACAATCCAGCTACTCAGCCTGGGGTCCATCTACTTCCTACTTCAGCCTCAAGTTAAGTAGTTTTCCACACCTACCTACCAAATCTTAAAACTTTGTATAGAGGCTCTAACTGAATTCAGTCACATACATCATCCAGTTACTCTAAATATCACAGTTTTATATCAAAATTGTCTCCTTTGTGCAGCTTCTGGGAATGAGAAATTCAAGCAGAACACAAATTCCAAGGACAGGGGAGGGAGTGAGGAATATCCTATTGCCTGGGTCTCAATCATGGGTTAATTTGCAGTAATAGGCTGGAATCAAGATTGCCGGGAGAAATATCAATAACCTCAGATATGCAGATGACACCATCCTTATGGCAGAAAGTGAAGAGGAGCTAAAAAGCTTCTTGATGAAAGTGAAGGAGAGAGAAAAAGTTGGCTTAAAGCTCAACATTCAGAAAACGAAGATCATGGCATCTGGGCCCATTACTTCATGGGAATAGATGGGGAAACAGTGGAAACAGTGTCAGACTTTATTTTTTTGGGGTCCAAAATCACTGCAGATGGTGACTGCAGCCATGAAATTAGAAGACGCTTACTCCTTGGAAGAAAAGTTATGACCAACCTAGATAGTATATTCAAAAGCAGAGACATTACTTTGCCGACTAAGGTCCGCCTAGTCAAGGCTATGTTTTTTCCTGTGGTCATGTATGGATGTGAAAGTTGGACTGTGAAGAAAGCTGAGCGCCGAAGAATTGCTGCTTTTGAACTGTGGTGTTGGAGAAGACTCTTGAGAGTCCCTTGGACTGCAAGGAGATCCAACCAGTCCATTCTGAAAGAGATCAGCCGTGGGATTTCGCTGGAAGGAATGATGCTAAAGTTGAAACTCCAGTACTTTGGCTACCTCATGTGAAGAGTTGACTCATTGGAAAAGACTCTGATGCTGGGAGGGAGTTGGGGGCAAGTGGAGAAGGGGATGACCGAGGATGAGATGGCTGGATGGCATCACGGACTCGATGGACATGAGTCTGAGTGAACTCCAGGAGATGGTAATGAACAGGGAGGCCTGGCGTGCTGCGATTCATGGGGTCACAAAGAGTCGGACACGACTGAGCAACTGAACTGAACTGAACTGAATAGTCCCTTGATGACCTCCCTCAATACCCTCTAATTAAAAGAAAACAACAACAACACTTTAAATAACTGCTTCTACTAAAACTCAGGTAAGCACTGTGCTTATTTTTCAATCCTGTGCTTATAACTGAGCAGGAACCCTATGGGGCCTTCCCAAGACAGATGCCTCCTTTATATCCACTACTGTAGCTCCTCTATGAAGTACCTAGATAATAGTATCTGATGCATATTTTCTGAGTTAACAGAGACTAAAACACCACCAAATGAAAGAAATAAACTAGTTGATGAGCATCAACACGTAGAGCCCAGACCTACTTGTGCCCGATAATTAATCATGTTAACCTCTACGACACTGCCCTGTTACCTCACCATCAACCAATCAGAGGATTGTGTACCAGTTGATCATGTACCCTGAGAGTCACCTCCCTCAATTGATCTTAATGTTGAAATCCTTCAGGTAGTTCGGAGTTTGAGTGTTTTGAGCACCAGCTACCCTAAACTCCTTGCAATAAACACTGTGCAGTAAATGCTGCATTTTCCTCTACCATAACCAGGTGTCAGGAGACTGGGTTTCCCTGAACATGGATGAAAGGACCCAAGTTTATTTTAGTAGAAGGCTTTTATCCTTAGTCAAGAGTGGTCTAAGAGTGCTTTTATCACTTGATTCATTCATTCTTTCAACAAATCTACTGTAAGTTAGAAAGACCCACCGTCCTACTCCTCACATATCATGTTTAACTCAAGCATCCTTTTCTCTGCTGTTCAAATGTGTTTTCTTTTAGCACTGTGATGGGATAGACACCTTAAGAAGTTCACAGGGTTCAAGGGGGCAATGACAGTGACTATACCAAAAACAGACACTAAGATGAGATGGCAGCAAGTGCTAAGATTGAGGAAATCTCACAGGTGGTCTTGAATTAATATTTTCTTCCTCCTGCCTCATTTTGAACCCTGCTCTGGTCTTTGACTCTGCACTTTTGTTGCCATTGTTGTTGAGTCACTAAGTCATGTCTGACTGTTTGTGATTCCATGGACGGCAGACTGCCAGGGTCCTCTGTCCTCCAGTATCTCTCAGAATTTGCTCAAATTCATGTCCATTGAGTCAGTGATGCTATCTACCCATCTCAGCTTCTGCCACTCTCTTCTCCTTTTGCCTTCAATCTTTCCAGCATCAGGATCTTTTCCAATGAGTCAGTTCTTCGCATCAGGTGGCCAAAATACTGGAGCTTCAGCACCAGTCCCTCCAAAGAATATTTAGGATTTATTTCCTTTAGAATTGACTGGTTTGATCTCCTTGCTGTCCAAGGGACTCTCAAGAGTCCTCTCCAGCACCACAGTTCAAAAGCATCAGTTCTTTAGCACTGAGCCTTCTTTATGGTCCAACTCACATCTGTACATGACTACTGGAAAAACCACGGGTTTGACTATATGGACCCTTGTTGGCAAAGTGATCTCTGCTTTTTAATATACTGTCTACGTTTGTCATAGCTTTCTTTCCAAGGAGCAAATGTCCTTTAATTTCATGGCTGCTTTCACTGTCCACAGTGATTTTGGAGCCCAAGAACATAAAATCTGTCAGTGTTTCCATTTTTTTCCCTTCTATTAATATTTGCCATGAATTGATGGGACCAGATGACATGATCTCAGGTCTTTTAATGTTGAATTTCAAACCAGCTTTTCACTTTCCTCTTTCACCCTCACGAAAAGGCTCTTTAGGTCCTGTGTTAGTTTCTACCATTTTCTTCTTACATTTTTCTAACACTAGAGATGCAAACAATTACCTTTCTGTGTTAGATCTCAGCCCTTTTCTCTGGCCTTGGTCACAAGATATATGATGAGAAGGCATACTTCCATTGCCTCTGAAACATTCAAACCTTGCTGTTAATTATGCCATTTGGGGGTCTACCTTTGTTTCAGGTGTGTTCAAGAATGTAGTAACTCATTCTTGCTCTTAATTCCATGAAACCTGGCCCCCTGTGAGAGTTTGTGTTTGTAATTTGTCATTAATCTTTTCCTTCCTTGAATGTCAGGAATTCAATCTTCCTCAATATCTGTTATATCATTTTGATTATATTTTTCACATCATTGTATTATTTTTCTCTTGCTTTTGTATTTTTTCTTTCTTACATGTATTTAACTACATTTTTTTTCTCCATTTTTGCTCTTATCCTTTACACATGTTCTGTCATTTCCATCTCTCTCTTCGTTCCATTCTGAATTTTTGTCCCAAATTGTTACCAAAAGCTGTGAATCTGAGATATTGTTACTGAAATCCCAAATCTGTGTGTCCAATGCAAAGTAAGGCCCATCAATACTAAACATTAAAGTTTGGAACAGAAAAAGGTTTATTACAGAATTTCATATAATGAAATGGGTGGCTTATGCCCTAAAAACCCCAAAGTTACTGTAAGCTTTCAGCAAGTCTCTTTAAAAGCAAAAGGTGAGGGATGGATGTGGTTAGTTGTTACAGGCTTCTTGGTGTCAGATCTTTTGTTCTTGAGGTTCGGTCATGGTCAGATACCGATGTTCTTGTAATCTCTACCATGTGAATGTCATTGTCTGTCCTGACAAGAAAAGGCAAGTCCCAAGACACAGCTTACCCTCCAAGGTCCCAATCATAGCTAAGGGGAGGCTAATCTTAGTTGCCAGTTCCTTCAGGGCCAGGTTCCCACATTCTGCCCAGCTGTCATACCTGAGGAAGACAGGCATCCAAACCAACTGGTCCTCAGTCTCCTTAGGCCAACCAAATGGGGAGACCAGGTCTCACAGACTGTGACCCAGACAGATGGCCACTGCTAGTAGATTGTGGAGACAGGGATGGCAGAGAGTTTCACTGCTGCTTCACGGCCTGGGCCAAGGCTAGTGGAGGGCCTTAGTGATGGCTCTGGAGCCCTGCAGGACGGAGTCCCCAGTCTGTTTCCTGGGCCCTCCAGCTCACCCACTGACCCAAAGCTGGCTAAGCTGGAGGGCTTCCTGGAGAAGGCCTGAATCTGCCTCTTACCTGACTTTCCACCTGATGACCACCACACCACTGACTCTTGATTGAATCACTTTTCCAATGGTTCCTATGTGAGAGGGCCCACTGCAGTTTTGACCAATAGCTGAGCAGGACAACTAATGGTGGCTCATTAACAGTTGGTTGCTTGTAAGCAGGGCCGACTCAGGCACTGAGCAAAGGCTGAGCAAGACTTGATGCCTAGTAACAGGGTGCAAAGTAACGAGACACAGCAATGGCTGTCTGCTAAGGTCTGTGCTCCTCCTGCTCTGTTACAATATGTCATGTGATCCTCCACCTAAGACAAGTCATTTATTGCATGTTCTCCTATAGCCTTATAGTTGTCCTTGGATCTTTCTTGGATTCATTCCCTGGAACTCTGCTATAACCTTGGGCTTTTGGGTAATTCTTTCCCTTGAATACACATCCCAGTAATAGACTATTTTTTCCCTTCATTACCAATACCATTCCTAGTCACCAGGTCACCTTTACTGAGTCCTTACCAAACACACCAGGCATGGTGTTAAGCAACTAATATTAATTAACTCACTAAGTTTTTCTAAAATCAATACAAAGTAGCTAAATAAATATCATCAAATGTCCCTATATAAGTATTGGTTCATACTATCTAGGCTTCTATCTAGTTTTAGAATAAATGATGAATGAATTCATTTTATAACCAAAGAATCTTAGGAACATTATTTACTCATTTATTTATCTTAGGAACATATTTATTTATTTTATAAATAAAGTGATATTTTATTTTAAGACTTTATATAATTATTTTTTATGTTTAATTTATATTTATCACATATAATTCATATAAATTCATATTTATTGATATTATTTTATTTACATATATTTTAATATATATTTATTAATATTTTGTTTTACTTTATTTTAAACAATCAAATAATTTTTATTATTAATTTAGAAGGAAGTGAAACTGTCAGTCAAAAATAAGACAAGCCTTGTTAATATTCACAGGGAACCAAGAACTTAAAAATGGTGTAGCAGAAAAAAAAAAGTCTATAGATATACAATAACCAAAAGGAAAACTTAATGACTGAGCTCAACAGCAAAGTAGGCAACTAATAATGATAGTTAACCTTCATTAAATACTTACTACGTGCCCATTGATATTCCAAGTGCTTTTACAAGTATTAGTCATTTTGTGTATTTTTTTTTTCCTTTTCTCATAATCTCATGAATGAAAAATCAAAATAGTTCCATGTTCTTAGAAGAATGGGGTTAAAATTGTAGGGGAGTAAAAATGTCTCCTCTACCTTTCTAAGTTTGAAACTGGGTCTGTGACATGAATCAACAATAGGTAGATAAATAGGAGAAAAGGTGTACTACATTATTTACTTGCAATAGAGCATGCCCAGAGCATTATGGGGAAAAAAAATGTGAATACCACCCCACTTCCCCCCACAAAAAAGTGATGAACTTTAGGAGCTTAATAGAATAATGGGAGAGAGAGAAGCAATTTTAGGAGAGATGAAATGACTTTTAGGAAAGATGAGTGGGCCCTTAGAAAAATAAATGAGAGATGTGATAGTTTGGGACCAAGTTTGGGTGTGGTACAAACTTCTAGTCTCTTCTCTTGTAACAAAAGTCTGTCTTCCCTGGCTGATGAAACTTCTGAGAAGGGAACCGATGACAAATGAGGATCTGTTTCAGACAAAGGGAGTTTGGAGAAAGCCTCTCTGTGCATTTGTTATTTTTCAAATGTGTTCAGCTCAAAATCTTTTGAGGTGGTATGCCCTTAAATCCTCAGGACAAATTGGCAGAAATTTCAGAGAGGCATATATTTAAGGAAAGCAAAACATAGTATGAATCACCTCTTTTCCTAATGATATTCTCCATCAGGCCATATTCAAGCAAAGTCTACGTAGTCCCTCGCTAGGGTGCTGTGGAGTGAATTTCAGTATATGTTGGGAGTAGAAATCATGATATCTGTGTTGTCTTTAGCTTTAAAGTATCATAGCAAGGCACCTAGGGCAAAATAAACCTAAACAAAATAAAAGAGATGATTGGGCATTTGGCTTTTCCTGAGCAAAGCATGGTATAAGAAACCCTGATGGGAGAAATTTTGAGTAAATAGAAATTCAGGCATGGTGTGCAGGCACAGTAATTATTTTCACCAACTACTGTTTACTGAGATCAACATTTTCACTACTCTAATTGCAGATTTACTCACAGAAAGTATTTTTCCACTCAATTTCCTCAAGAATCTTGCATTAGTACAACTAGAGTCTCTGATCTTCTATCTTGGTGATTTCCTAAGTTACACAATTTGATTACTTTCATGGTACCTGAATTCTTGAACAGATATCTTTATGTATGAATTTAAATGCTTACTGTATGATATTTGAATCTTACAGTAATTTATTGGATCAAAAATATGAATATGTTTTTCATGAACTAGAGTGGATCTGATGCACTGTAATTATAACATGGAGCCAACTGAATATAATTACAAAGATTTTTACGTACATTCAAATGACATGTACTAATTTGAACATTTTCTTTAGGTTGATCATCATAAAGAGTGACTGCTGCTGATGCTAAGTCGCTTCAGTCATGTCCGACTCTGCGCACCCCACCAGGCTCTCCTGTCCCTGGGATTCTCCAGGCAAGAACACTGGAGTGTGTTGCCATTTCCTTCTCCAATGCATGAAAGTGAAAAGTGAAAGTGAAGTCTCTCAGCCGTGTCCGACTCTTAGCAACCCCATGGACTGCAGCCCACCAGGCTTCTCCTTCCACAGGATTTTGCAGGCAAGAGTACTAGAGTAGGGTACCATTGCCTTCTCCAAAAAAATGACTAGATGTAAATATTTAACTTTATCTTTTCCTCCAAAAAGATAAGAAGATTAGTCTTCTGATCCAGGTCATAATTGCAAAGGATATTCTGTCTTGTTTTTAGAAAATACTTATTCTCTTGGAATCTCTAAGACTATTTAAAAACCAATAGGAAAGGGAAAAGTCAACAAAAGATAATATTAAATATCATGAATCTGGAAAAATCCCATGGATGGAGGAGCCTGGTAGGCTGCAGTCCATGGGGTCGCGAAGAGTTGGACATGACTGAGCGACTTCACTTTCATTTTTCACTTTCATGCACTGGAGAAGGAAATGGCAATCCACTCCAGTGTTCTTGCCTGGAGAATCCCAGGGACGGGGAAGCCTGGTGGGCTGCCATCTATGGGGTCGCACAGAGTCGGACACAACTGAAGCGACTTAGCAGCAGCAGCAGCATGAATATGCAATATGAAACAAGATAATCAGTAGTGTCTATAAATTATAATTTATATTGAAACTCTGAAATGAAAAAAATTAGACTGATTTTACATGGTTTTTTATTATGAAGTCTAATATTTTACAGATGAGGTCATATTTTCTCCAGAGGTAAGCTGTAAAGTGTGATGGGGGAAAAAAAATGTGACTTTTGAAGTTGGAGAACTTAGTATGTTCAAGCTCTTATCTGTCATTGGGTGACCTGAAATGATCTTTTTATCTCAATCAGGCCATTTAATGCATCTGAATAACCAGGAAATAGTAATAATACTCAGTTCCCAGAGTTTTTATCAAATAAGTACCACATTATGATTTTTTTCTTTTTTAGGAAATGTTTATTGAGACTGCTATGCACCAATTACCAAGGATATGTAGAATAAAATAAAGCAGTATTTTATAAAATTCAAAGCAATATACAAATTATGTGGACTTCCCTGATGGTGTGGTAGTAAAGAATCCACCTGTCAATGCAGGAGATAGATATGACTTCAATCTCTGGATTGGGAAGATTCCCTGGAGAAAGAACTGGCAACCCACTACAATATTCTTGCCTAGGAAATCCCATGGACAGAGAAGACTGGTGGACTACAGTCCATGGAGTCACAAAAGAGTCAGACACCTTAGCAACTAAACAGCAGCAACATATAATGTATGTTGCTTTTACTAAAAGGTCTTAATAAATACATCACTATCGGGTACTTTGTTTAATCCTGGTACTTAACTTTAGAGTTTCAAAATAGACTTAATATATACACTGAACAGATCAAATATGACTAAATTTGCAAAGAAAAATCAAGTATATGATTCTTAACAATTCTTATCCCCACCCCTGAACACACATCCTAAACACATATTTTTCTATTAACTTTCAGTATAAAAATTTCCTTCTTGATTTTGAAGTCTTTCTACTAACACACAACTGTTTTGATTCTTCAAATTATAGAGAATGGGGATGATGCTTCATTGTTGGCTTATTCCGAAATTACACTGCACAATGACACAAAGACAACAAATTATCATTGCTTTGGATGTTAGAGAACAATTAGATATTTGCATTTAGGAAGAGGAAATATCCCCAGTGCCTATGACAAATGGTGAAATCAGGAGATTTAAGAGTCTCAGCTAACAAAATCATCCTAATACATTTGTTGTGAGATTGTCTCTGGGTTTCTAGCAAAATCTGCTCTAATGATATTTCTAAGTGCTAGGAAATGACTTCTCAAAATATGTGATGGAAATTACATAATGGACTAACACAACAACAACAACAAAATATGCAATGTAAAGATCCCTGGGTATGGACTATTAGTTGTCTTTCTTCATTAATCGTTTTCATGTGGTAATTGGAGATGTCAAGCTTACCCTGTGTTTCTCTTTTCAAATTTAATGAGCTCAGTATGCTGCATCTTTAGCATTATATTTCCAAGTTATTTTCTATGTCTTTCATGTCCTAGGGGTCCCTGTGCAGGACACAGGATTTGATGAGCAGAAAAATGCTCAGATTTGCTGGAGGAAATAATTTGGTTTGGTGCTAGTTTAAATACACAGATTTTTACATCCAGGTTTACATACAGCCTCTGCTATTGATTTACTCTGTAAATTTAAACAATTTATATAGCTTTCTAAGATTTATTTTCCTCAGCTAGATTGTGAAATAATGGCAGTCTATACTTTAGGTGGTTATAGGAAGTATTTAAAACTTAATGTATGTAATCAAATTATTAATACATTGGGTATTTAACAATCTGTCAATAAATAAAAATCTTTGTTCATCACAGTCAACATTAGAAGTATCCTATTAGGTTTTGTAAGCTAAGGACAACAAAGATTTTCAACTTGGGAACACAGAGGATTCAGCAGAAATCAAGAGAAACACAACAAAACAAAACAGAAACAGCTCAACTATCAAAGACAAATGGAAAGAATATGTCCCATAGCGCTACTGTATGGTGGAACATCTACACTCACATTGTCTCATTGAATTAAACACTAACATATCTTTTAAGGAAGAAATTACTGTGCCATTTATTTTAACAGAAAAAGAGACTTGAGAAACTGATTAAGTAATATACCCAATTTCCTCCATCACAGTGATTTCTAGATTCTTGTGTTATCCCATTGAAGTGTGCAACATTTATTTTAAAATATCTACATAACTGGGAAAAAAGTAATATACCTGAAATTACACAGCTACTGAGTTCAGAGTGAGCATTAGAGCCTGTTTCTTGTTTATTTTATTTTCCCAGAAGCCAAGAGTCAGTATCAGGCATGCTTAGATTAGGAAGTCTACAAGTAATACATATTCAAGTCAAATTGCAAAGTAGGGGATCATGATAGTGAACAGATTGTACTCCAGAACAGTGATATATCTCTGATTCACCAGTAAAGATTATTTCTTACTAGAGAGCCTTGGGAACTTCCCATCAGGGCTGGCTATGAATGGCTGGGTCTCAGTTCAGAGGTCATTTCACACAAGTGACTACTGATATCTGAATGGGGGATCAAGAACTGCTGTTGACAGAATACACCTCAAAAGCAGAATGCCAGTGGCTGTTAAATAATAATATCTATTATAGTGCTATACTTTTCAGCAGATGGACATGAATTTGAGCAAGCTCCAGGAGTTGGTGATGGACAAGAAAACCTGGCGTGCTGAAGTCCACAAGGTCACAAAGAGTTGAACACGACTGAGTGACTGAACTGAACTGAACTTTCATCAGATGCTGATTTTTTAAGGACCTGCCCATGCAAGACTAATGTTTGTATTTCCAGTTTATGGATAAAGTATAAGGCTCTAAAAGACTATAATTTTCCTAAGGTCACGTTATTAAATAATGGTAGAGAAATTAAATTATGTTAGAAATTAAGAAGGGTACAGGGCCAGTGAATTATTTCATTAGTGAAAATTAATAAAATCTCCATTTTATCTTTCCACATATAGCAGCACTATGTGAAGAAAGAGCATTTGACACTGAAAAAGATTCTTTGTTTTTAGTTTTACTTCATAGTAAACTAAAAACTATAATGCATAGCCTTCTACATATCATTCAACTGAACTATTTCACCCTCTGTATTCATAATTGTAAACTATGAGAATAATACTTCCACTGTCTATTTCACTGAGCATTAATGATATTGCAATGAAATCATGAACTGGTACTATATAAATTCAAAGATAATATGCAAATGTGACATTATTTTTGCCTATCTCCCTGAAGTTATATTTGAATAAAATGGGTTAATATACATAAAAATGCAATATAATTATAATGAAAAATCAAGGATCATTAGGATAAGAGTAACCATTCCTAGGAGGTTTATAGGTGTTTGAATATTTATATATAGAAAAGTGATTGTGCTTTCCATTCTGATTATTAAAATAATCAAGATTTTTCAAATCATATTGATTAAGAACCCCATAGTTTATAAATCAAGAAAACAAAGCTCAATGGGGACAGCTAACTGGTCCAAGGATTATAATTTGTTAGCAGTGATACATAGACTAGATACATTTATTTATATTCCCTACACACCACTGTCTTCCTGTACAAAGGGATGGATTTTTATATCCAATGGAAGGATAGTTCAAAAATTTGGCTAGTTCCTTCTTCAGAATATTTGTATTTTAGAAACCATCTTTGAGCTCAAAAATTAAAACGAGGTATTGTAAGCCAGTTACCAGTTCTCTGGTGACTTAAATGGAAAGATTTCCCTGCTGCTTTGATAGACCTTATTTATACTTCTGGTTATTCCTCTCTGACCCCTAAGATGGATCTATTTCAAACTCCTTCCTTTCTTTGATTTCTCCAAAATTCTCCAGAATCCAGGGCCTGCTTTCCTGGTCATCTGGGTAGTAAGCCACAGCTTTATTCTCACAGCTCTACTGTGTGTTTCCTGAAGCTAAATTTGGTTGTGTGCAAGTGACAGGAGGATATAGAGGTAAAAACCAACATAGATGTCCAACCGTCTCTCAAACTTTCTGGACCACAGTTTCTCTGATCAGAGAGAAGGATTTCTGTATGTGTGTTTCAGGTTCCTTCTCTCTCACTACTGCCTTAGAATGTCAGCATCAAGAGTGGGAACTGACTGTGAACACACAGTCAGCTGGGAAAGAAAGAAAAAGGGAGTGGAGATTTCTCGCCCTGTCTCTGCCCCATAGAGACTCCCCTATCCCATTCACTGGACTCAAAGTGAGAGCTTCTCTTGGAGATCTTCTTATTCATATCTGACACAAAGTGCCATGATTTATTATGTCTTAACGGCCAGTAATAGGAGAAAAATAATAAAATAGGAAATTAATCATCACATAAAAAGCAGAGCCATTACTTTGCCAACAAAGATCCTCTAGTCAAAGCTATGATTTTTCCAGTAGTCATGTATGGATGTGAGAGTTGGACCATAAAGAAACCTGAGCATCAAAGAATTGATGCTTGTGAACTGTGGTGTTGGAGAAGACTCTTGAGAGTCCCTTGGACTGTGAGGAGATCCAACTAGTCCATCCTAAAGGAAATCAGTCCTAAATATTTATTGTAAGGACTGATGTTGAAGCTGAAACTCCAGTATTTTGATCACCTGATGCAAAGAGCTGAATCATTTGAAAAGACCCTGCTGCTGGGAAAGATTGAAGGCAGGAGGAGAAGGGGTCGATAGAGGATGAGATCATTAGATGGCATCACCAACTCAATGTACATGAGTTTGAGTAAGCTCCAGGAGTTGGTGATAGACAGGGAGGCCTGGCATGCTGCAGTCCATGGGGTCGCAATGAGTCAGACAGGACTGAGCAACTGAACTGAACTGAATCATCATAGAATTAATATTTATATAGATTTCCTAATATAAATATATTTTGCACTGGTGTCTAGTTAGCTCTGCTAGTGTAGGAGCATCCCTGAATTAAGTAAACTTTGACAAAATTATCAGAAAGGCCAACAATAAGAAGACTTCAAACTGTGATAATTTACTAAACCAAGTTTCCCTGTTGAGACCTAAGTTGTCAGCATTCTTCCATAAAGATTCTTTTGCTCAGATTCAACATTTCTTCTTTTTAATATTTAAATGTAATTTTTTTTCAGTTTTATTAAGATACAATCAACATATAACATTGGGTACGCTTAAGATTTTCCCAGATGGCACTAGTGGTAAAGAACCCACCTGCCAAGGCAGGAGACCTAAGAAATACAGTTTCAAGCCCTGGGTTGGGAAGATACCCTGCAGAAAAAAATAGCAACTCACTACAGTATTTTGCCTAGGGAATCTGATGGACAGAGGACCCTGGTGCGCTACAGTCCATAGGGCCACAATGAGTCAGATGACTGAAGCAACTTAGCACAGCACACACAAGCTTAAGATATACAACATGTTGATTTTATATACATATATGACAATACGATTACCACCACACCATTAGCTAACACCTTCAACAAGTCACATAAAAGCGTTTTTATGCTATACATATGCTCTTAGTAACTTTCAACTATATAATACAATATTATTAGCTATAATTGCCATGGTTTACACTAGACTGCAGAACTTACTCATTTTATATTTGGAAATTTGCACCCTCTGACAAATATTTTCCCCTTTCACTTACCCCAGCTCCTGGAAATCACCATTCTGTCTTTTGTTTCTACAAATTTAGCTAATTTAGATTCCACATATAAGTGATATTGTAAAGTATTTGTCTTTCTCTGACACTTCATTTAGCATAATATTCTCAACTTTCAGTGGATTTGTCACAAATGATACTATTTCCCTTTTTCTCAAGGCTGAATGAAGTTCTGCTATTCATTTTATTCATCATTCACACAAACGTGTATTCACATCTTCTGTATCCATTCATCTGTAGGCAGACACTAAGATTGCCTCATTCTCTTCTCTATTGCAAATAAAACTGCAGTGAAAATGAGAGGGTAGATATATCTCCTACATCTTATTTTAATTGCTTTGGATATATACCTAGAAGTGGAATTACTGGATCGTATGGCAGTTATTTTTTAATTTTTGAGAAAACTCCATACTGTGTTCATCAGTTCAGGTCCAACTCTTTGAGACCCATGGACTGCAGCATTCCAGGCTTCCTGTCCATCACCAACTCTCAGAGCTTGCTCAAATTCATTTTAATTGAGTCAATGATGCCATCCAGCCATCTCATCCTCTATCATCCCTTTCTCATCCTCCCTTCAATCTTTCCCAACATTAGGGTCTTTTCCAATGATTCAGTTCTTCCCATTCTGTATTGGAGTTTACTCCCAATACTCCCAAAGTATTAGAGTTTCAGCTTCAGCATCCAGTGAATATTCAGGACTGATTTCCTTTAGGATGGACTGGTTGAATCTCCTTGCAGTCCAAGGGACTCTCAAGAGTCTTCTCCAACACCACAGTTCAAAAGCATCAATTCTTCGGCGCTCAGCCTTCTTCACAGTCCAACTCTCACATCCATACATGACCACTGGAAAAATCATTGCCTTGACTAGGAGGACCTTAGTCGACAAAGTAATGTCTCTGCTTTTGAATATGCTATCTAGGTTGGTCATAACTTTTCTTCCAAGGAGTAA
>SJYX01018242.1:301913-403549 GCA_006410675.1 Oreotragus oreotragus | reverse complement strand
TTTTTAGCTCCTCTTCACTTTCTGCCATAAGGGTGGTGTCATCTGAATATCTGAGGTTATTGATATTTCTCCTGGCAATTTTTATTCCAGCTTGTGTTTCTTCCAGTCCAGTGTTTCTCATGATGCACTTTGCATATAAGTTAAATAAGCAGGGTGACAAGATACAGCCTTGACGTAATCCTTTTCCTATTGGGAACCAGTCTGTTGTTCCATGTCTAGTTCTAACTGTTGCTTCCTGACCTGCATACAGAGATCTCAAGAGGCAGGTTAGGTGGTCTGGTATTCCCAACTCTTTCAGAATTTTCCCCAGTTTATTGTGATCCACACTTGATTTCACATTCCAGGATGTCTGGCTCTAGGTGAGTGATCACATCATTGGAGTTATCTGGGTCATGAAGATCTTTTTTGCATAGCTCTTCTGTGTATTCTTGCCCCCTCTTCTTAATATCTTCTGCTTCAGTTAGGTTCGTACAATTTCTGTCCTTTATTGTGCCCATCGTTGCATGAAATGTTCCCTTGGTATTCCTAATTTTCTTGAAGAGATCTTTAATCTTTCCTGAAAGAAAAATAAAGAAAGAATATGCTCGGTCGGGTCTGACTCTTTGCGACCCCATGGACTGTAGCTTATAAGACTCCTCCGTCCATGGGATTTTCAAGGCAAGAGTGCTGGAGTGGATTGCCATTTCCTTCTCCAGGGGATCTTCCCAACCCAGGAATCGAACCCGGGTCTCCTGCATTGCAGGCAGATGCTTTACCATCTGAGCCACCAGGGAAGCCCCCTTAATCTTCTCTACTTCTAGTCTGTTCTAAAGAAATCAATTTCTTTGCATTGATCACTAAGGAAGGCTTTCTTATTTCTCCTTGCTATTCTTTGGAACTCTGCATTCAGATGTGTATATCTTTCCTTTCCTTCTTTGCCTTTCACTTCTGTTCTGTCCTCAGCTTTTTGTAAGGCCTCCTCAGACAGCCATTTTGCCTTTTTGCATTTTTTTAATCTTGGGGATGGTCTTGATCCCTGCCTCCTGTACAATGTCATGAACCTCTGTCTATAGTTCTTCAGGCACTCTGTCTATCATATGTAATCCCTTAAATCTATTTATCACTTCCACTGTATAATCATAAGGGATTTGATTTAGGTCATACCTGAATGGTCTAGTGGTTTTCCCTACTTTTTTTTTTTTTAAATTTAATTCTGTATTTGCCAATAAAAAGTTCATGATCTGAGTCACTATCATCTCCCAGTCTTGTTTTTGCTGACTGTATAGAGCTTCTCTTTCTTTAGCTGTAAAGAATATAATCAATCTGATTTTGGTATTGACTATCTGGTGATGTCCATGTGTAGAGTCTTCTCTTGTATTGTTGGAAGAGGGTGTTTGCTGCCATCAGTGCATTCTCTTTGCGAACCTCTGTTAGCCTTTGCCCTGCTTCATTTTGTACTCCAAGGTCAAATTTGCCTGTTACTCCAGGTATCTCTTCCTACTTTTGCTTTCCAGTTCCCTGTGATGAAAAGAACACCTCTTTTGGGTATTAGTTCTAGAAGGTCTTGTAGGCCTTCATAGAACCATTCAACTTCAGTTTCTTCAGCATTATTGGTTGGGGTATATATTTGGATTAGTGTGAATTTCTTCTAAGGCATTCTAGCCCACAGTAGTAGATATAGTGGTCATATGAATTAAATTCACCCAGTCCATTTTACTTCACTGATTTCTAAAATGTTGATGTTCACTCTCTATCTTCTGCTTGACCACTTCCAATTTGCCTTGATTCATGCACCTAACATTCTAGGTTCCTATGCAATATTGTTCTTTATAACATTGGACTTTACTTCCATCACCAGTCACATCAACAACTGGACATTGTTTTTGCTTTGTCTCTGTCTCTTCATTCTTTATGGAGTTATTTCTCCACTCTTCTCCAGTAGCATATTGGGCACCTACCAACCTGCAGAGTTCATCTTTCAGTATTATATCTTTCTGCCTTTTCATACTGTTTATGGGGTTCTCAAGTCATGAATACTGAAGTGGTTTGCCATTTCCTTCTCCAGTGGACCACGTTTTGTCAGAACTCTCCACCATGACCCATCCATCTTGTATAGCCCTACACAGCATGGCTCATAGTTTCATTGAGCTAAACAAGGCTATGGTCCATGTGATCAGTTTGATTAGTTTTCTGGGTTTGTGGTTTTATTATCTGTGACTGTGTTCATAGTGGTTACAACAATTTGCATTTCCACTAACAATGCTCATGTTGTTTTATCTATTTATTTATTTTTAACATTCTCTCCAACACTTGCTTTTGGATGATAGCCATTTTAGTAAATGTGAAATGATATTTCCTTGTGGTTTTGACTTGCATTTCCCTGGTGATTAGTGCTATTCAGCATCTTCTCATGTACCTCATGGCAATTTATATGTCTTCTTTGAAAATAAAATATACATAAGTGCATCTATCTATTTCTAATCAGGTTGGTTTTTTAATTTTTTCTTTTTTTGCTATTTTGTTATATGAATTCTTTATGTATTTTGATATTGACCCCTCATCACATGTGTGATCTTCAAATATTTTCTCCCATTTCATAGTTTTCTTTTTATTTTGTTTACTTTTTTTCTTTTACTATGCAAAGTTTTTTGGTTTGATAAAGTCTCACTTATTTTTGTTTTTGGTTTTGGTTTTGGTTTCACATATAGAATATTATTGCCAAGACAAATGTAAAGGAGCTTTTTATCTAAGTTTTCTGCTAGGAGTGTTACAGTTTTGGATCTTATGTTTAAGTCTTTAATTCATTTTGAGTTAATTTTTGAGAATGGTGTAAGATAGACATCTAATTTCTTATTGTGCATGTGGCTATTTATTTTTCCCAGCACCTTTGAAAATACCATCCTTTCCCCATTGATAACTCTTATCTCTTTGTCAAATATAGTTGAACATATATGTTAGGGTTTATTTCTGGGCTCTCGGTTTGGTTTCATTCCTTTCTATTTTTGTACCATACTGTTTTGATTATTATAACTTTGTACTATAGTTTTAAATTAGGATGTCTGATCCTTCTAGTTTTGTTCTTCTTTCTCAGAATTGTTTGGCTAATTGAGGTCTCTTGAGGTTGCATACAAAATTTATGATATATATTTTTTCTATTTCTGTAAAAATTTCCATTGAGATTCTGATAGGAATTACATAGAATCTATAGATACCTTTGGATATTATAAATGCTTTAATGATATTAATGCTTCCAATCCATGAACAAGGGCTTTCTTTCACTTGTTTGTCTTCTTCAATTTTTTCATGATATAGTTTTCAGTGTACAATTCTATTACCTCCCTTAGTTAAATTTATTCCTAGAAATTTTACTGTTTTACTATTGTGAGTGAAATTGTCTTCTTTATTTAAGTTTCACATGTTTTGTTTTTAGTGTATAAAAATGTAACTGATTTTTGTATGTTGATTTGTTTCCTGAAACTGTACTAAATTTGTTGATTAGATTGCATAACTAATCAGTTTTTAATGGAGTCCTTAAGATTATCTTTATACATACCTGTAGAGTTATACAATCTGCAAACAAAGATGTCTTACTCCTTTGCTTCCTATTTGGATGTGTTTTATTTTTTTCTTGCATGATTGCTCTGAATATGACTTCCAGTATTATTTTGAATGGGAATGGGACGTTTGGGCACACCTGGCTTCTTCCTGATCTGATAGAAACAAGTTTTTACCCTTTCACTGTTGACTATAATGTTGACTGTGTGTTTGTTTTATATGGCTTTTATTATGTTGAAGTATGTTCTCTACACAGAATTGTTGAAAGCTTGTTATTCTGAAAGGATATTGTATTTTGTCAGACGCTTTTTCTGCCTCTGAGACAATCATATGATTTTTATTTTTCATTCTATTAGTGTGGCCTATTGCACTTATTGACCTGTGTATGTTGAACTATTCTTACATCCAGAAATAAATATCATTTGATCATAGCCTATGGTTCTTTTAATGTATTGAGTAATTCATTTTGCTGATATTTTATTGAAGAAATTTTACATTTTTCATTTCCTTACACATTAAGAAAATTAATTTGACTTTTTCTTTTATTGTAAAGTCTTAATTTGGCTTTGGTTTCAGATTAATGCTTGTCTAGTAAGATGAGTTTTTTATATTCCTTAAACATTTTTGGAAGAGTTTGAATAGAATTACCATTAATTCTTCAAAGGATTGGTAATATTCACTAGTGAAACCATCTAAACTGGACTCTTCTGTGTTGTGGACTCATTGACTACTGATTCAGTCACATTACATGTTATTTGGTCTGTTCAGATTTTCTATTTCTTTATGACTCAGTCTTAATAAGACATCGGTTTAACTTCTTATTCTAGGTTGTATATTTGGTTGACATATAACTGTAGATTTTCTTCTTAATTATTTTTATTTTTGTGGTATCAGTTGTTCTGATTCTCTTTTTTTGTGTAAGTTTCAATGTATTTATTGCTGTATTTTTAAAAAAGATAAATGTATTTATTTTAATTGGAGGTTAATTACTTTCAATATTGTATTGGTTTTGCCATACATCAACATGAATCCACCACAGGTATACACGTGTTCCCCATCCTGAACCCCTCCCTCCTCCCTCCCCGTACCATCCCTCTGGATCTTTTCAGTGCACCAGGCCCAAACATCCAGTATCATGCATCGAATCTGGACTGGCAATTCATTTCATATATTATATTATACATGTTTCAGTGCCATTCTCCCAAATCATCCCACCCTGTCCCTCTCCCACAGAGTCCAAAAGACTGTTCTATACATCTGTGTCTCTTTTGCTGTCTTGTATTCAGGGTTATTGTTACCATCTTTCTAAATTCCATATATATGTGTTAGTATTTATGATTTTATTTTGGACATCCCTGTAACTCAGATGGTGAAGAATCTGCCTACAATCCTGGAGACCTGGATTTGATCTCTGGGTCAGGAAGATCTCCTAGAGAAGGGAATGGCTAGCCACTCCAATATTCTTGCCTGGAGAATTCCATGGACAGAAGAGCCTGGTGGGCTACAGTCCATGAGATTGCAAAGAGTCAGATAGGACTGAGCAACTAACAAATACTTTCAGAAAAAATAGAAAAAAAAACTAGCAAAAGATTTGTCAATGTTGCTTATCTTTTCAAAAAATCATCTATTATTTTCATTGATCTTTTATATTATAATACATATTTCATTCAACTTATGCTCTGATCTATGTTATTTCTTCTGCTTACTTTGGTTTTAGTTTTGCTTTTTTTTTTTCTAGTTCCTTATCTATTATGTTAGGTTTTAATAGAGATATTTATTTTTTCTTAATGTAGGCATTTATTGCTATAGAATTCTCTCTTAAAACAGTTTTTGCAGTATCCCACAGATTTTGTTGTTGTTGTTTCATTTCCTTTAATTTCAAGATATTTGTTGATCTCTTGTTTGCATTCTTTAATTCCATTGATTGTTTAGTAGAAGTGAAGTGAAGTGAAGTGAAGTGAAGTCACTCAGTCGTGTCCGACTCTTTGCGACCCCATGGACTGTAGCCTACCAGGCTCCTCTGTCCATGGGATTTTCCAGGCAATAGTCCTGGAGTGGATTGCCATTTCCTTCTCCAGGGGATCTTCCCAACCCAGGGATCGAACCCGGGTCTCCCGCATTGTAGACAGACGCTTTAGTAGAGCATTCTTTATTTCTATATATTTGTGGATTTTTCAGTTTTTTCCCTATTATTGATTTCTGGTTTCATAATTTTCTGATCAGCATATATACTTGGAATGATTTCAATATCCTTAAATTTGCTAAGATTTGTTTTATTTTCCATCATAAAATCTCTCCTGGAGAATGTTCCATGTGTGCTTGTGAAAAGCATATATACTATTGCTGTTGGGTAGAATATTCTTTGTGTATTAGTTTCATTTGGTCTCAAGCACTATTCAAGCCCAATTTTTTCTTGTTGAACTTCTGTGGGGATGATCTTGCTATTACGGAAAGTGAGGTTTTGAAGAATCCTATTAATATTGAATTATTGTCTATTTCTCTCTTCAGATATGTTGTCTTAATATATTTAGGTGCTCAGTTTATGGGTACATGTATTTACAATTGCTGTATACTCTTGATGAATTGACCCTTTTATCATTATATGATCTTCTTTGTTTCATTACCACTTTTTTTTTTTTTGCCATCGTAAACACATCTTCAACCTAAACAAAAGAAAGATATTGACAGAGGAAGCAAAGTCAATTATGAGATATCAGGAAAATTAAGGTAAGCAAGAATAAAGTTTATTTTGCAGATTTAAACCCTACCTTTCCTGTTCATATGACTCTTTTATGATTTAGCCATCCTTCTCTTCCTAGTATCTAGAGTAAGACATACTTGCAAATGGAGATTATCTTTATAAATGTAAGTTTCTGTTACAAAGGGTAAATCCTACTATTTTCAGAACTTCTTCTATGTTTGCAGTTTCTAAAAATGATCTTTATGCCAATGAGGTATATTATTGGCTGACATATTCTGCTACTTTTTACTTTCTTCTTGTCTCTCAAAAACAATGAAGGTTATCTCTAAACTAGACTTTAAAGTCTCCCTGACTAACATTTAAACTTCTCAATTTTTCTTTAGCTTTCATTTTTATAACTCGCTTCAAATCAGCTTTCTGACTTTTCACTTACTATTTAGCTTCTCAAGTCAAAAAGTTAAAAGATCTCCCCAGGCTCCTCATATTAGGATTAATTTACAATGCTCTATAAGATAAGCCCTTCAAATGTATTTTACTGTTTCTCACCTTTTCTTCTAAAGACTCATCATTTCACTCAGTTAAGGTCTATAGCAGGTATTCTCATTTTTAAGCAGGATTACCCAGTGTGTTCTGATTTTCTCTGTTTTTTTTTTTTTAAGAAAATCTTCATTATGTTCAGGTTTGATCAAGAAAAATTTGTCTTTGAATTTCACTTCTAAACATGTTTTAACCCTGGTGGTATTTGAGTTATGCTGTCTTATGCTATGGCTGCATGCATGTTCAGTCATGTCTAACTCTTTGTCACCTCAAGAACTGCAGATATGTCCATGGAACTTTCCAGGCAAGAATGCTGGAGTGGGTTGCCATTTCCTACTCCAAGGGATCTCCCCAACTCAGGGATCGAACCCACACCTTTTGTGTCTTCTGCACCAGCAGGTGGATTCTTTAGCACTGCACCACCTGGGAAGACTCTCTTATGCTATATCATCTAGCGTTTGATTGTTTATATTTCTATGTAGTGCAAGGAGTGGTGGCTGCATGGGTGCAGGAGGACCTAGAGGAGCTACTCCATGTTCAAGGTCAGGAGGGGTGGTGGTGAGAAGATATCCCTCGTCCAAGGTAAGGAGCAGTGGCTGCATTTTGCTGGAGTAGCCATGAAGAGATATCCCACCTCCAAGGTAAGAGAAACCCAAGTAAGATGGTAGGTGTTGCAAGAGGGTATCAGAAGGCAGACACAATGAAACCATAATCACCAAAAACTAGTCAATCTAATCACACTAGGACTACAACCTTGTCTAACTCAATGAAACTGAACCAAGCCCTGTGGGGCCACCCACGATTAGCAGGTCATGGTGGAGAGGTCTGACAGAATGTAGTCTACTGGAGAATGGAACGGCAAACCACTTCAGTATTCTTGCCTTGAGAACCCCATCAACAGTATGAAAAGGCAAAACAATAGGATACTGAAAGAGGAACTCCCCAGGTCAGTAGGTGCCCAATATGCTACTAGAAGTCAGTGAAGAAATAATTCCAGAAAGAATGAAGGGATGGAGCCAAAGCAAAAACAATACCCAGTTGTGGATGTGACTGGTGATAGAAGCAAGGTCTGATGCTATAAAGAGCAATATTGCATAGGAACCTGGAATGTTAGGTCCATGAATCAAGGGAAATTGGAAGTGGTCAAACAGAAGATGGCAAGAGTGAACGTCAACATTCTAGGAATCAGCGAACTAAAATGGACTGGAATGGGTGAATTTAACTCAGATGACCATTATATCTACTACTGCGGGCAGGAATCCCTCAGAAGAAATGGAGTAGCCATCATGGTCAACAAAAGAGTCCGAAATGAAGCACTTGGATGCAATCTCAAAAATGACAGAATGACCTCTGTTTGTTTCCAAGGCAAACAATTCAATATCACAGTGATCCAAGTCTATGCCTCAATCAGTAATGCTGAAGAAGCTGAAGTTGAATGGCTCTATGAGGCCTACACAAGAACTTTAAGAACTAACACCCCAAAAAGGATGTCCTTTTCATTATAGGGGACTGGAATGCAAAAGTAGGAAGTCAAGACACCACCTGGAGTAACAGGAAAATTTGGCCTTGGAATACAGAATGAAGCAGCAAAAAAGCTAATAGAGTTTTACCAAAAGAACACACTGGTCATAGCAAGCACCCTCTTCCAACAACACGAGAGAAGACTCTACACATGGACATCAATAGATGGTCAATACCCAAATGAGATTGATTCTATACTCTTGTGCAGCCAAGGATAGAGAAACTCTATACAGTCAGCAAAAACAAGACCAGCTGACTGTGGCTCAGACCATGAACTCCTTATTGCCAAATTCAGACATAAATTGAAGAAAGTAGGGAAAACCACTAGACCTTAAAGGGGTCTGTGCTGAGGAGATCCTGGAAGGGATGCCAGCCTACTGCTGGATAGGGCCAATTCTTGGACCCTCTAGTAGGCAAAGCCAGTCCCAGGGAAGCCAGAGTTTCAGGGGATCCTAGTGTGAGGGGCCATGTCCCTGCCCAACTAGCTGTCTGGCCCGGGGCATCCCAGAACTGGTGTTGACTGGTTGGTGGGCTAGGGTAGGTTCTGGCATTAATAAGCTAGAGGGAGGATTATAAACTGGTTCTTACCAGCACCAGTGTCCATGGTGGGATGAGCTCCCCAAAATGTCTGTTGTCAGCATCTATGTCACCATGGTAAATTTCAATTGCTTCCTGCCTTTCCTGGAGGCTCTCTGAGATCAACAAGTGGGTCTGCCCCAGGTTTCTTTCAAATTACTGCTTTTGCCCTAGATTCCAAAGCATGTGAGATTTTGTGTGGGCCCTCTATTTCTCATAACCCTCTGGGTCTTCTGGAAGTAACCCCTGCTGGCCTTCATAGCCAAACATTATGGGAGCTTATCTTCCTAGTGCAGGACCCCTAGGCTAGGTAACCTGATGTGGGGCTCAGAGCCCTGGTTCCTTGCAGAGAGCATCTGCAGTTGTATTTATCCTTCCATTTGTGAGTTGCCTACTTGAGGGTATGGGTCTTGATTATACTGCATTTTTGCTCCTCCTATCCATCTAGTTGTGGTTCCTTCTTTATATTTTTAACTGTACAAGATCTTTTCTGCTAGCCTTCAGGTTGCCTTTATGGACAGTTACTCTGCAAATACCTGTCTCTTATACACATCTAGATGTGTATAAGAGACAGGTCGTGTCCGACTCTTTGCGACCCCATGGACTGTAGCCTACCAGGCTCCTCTGTCCATGGGATTTTCCAGGCAATAGTCCTGGAGTGGATTGCCATTTCCTTCTCCAGGGGATCTTCCCAACCCAGGGATCGAACCCAGGTCTCCCGCATTGTAGACAGACACTTTACTGTCTGAGTCACCAGGGAAGTGTTAGTATATAGAATGCAACAGATTTTCTGTATATTAATTTTGTATTCTGCAAGTTTACTGAATTGTTGATAAACTTGTTCTAGTTTAGTTCATTTTTTATTTATTTTTAATTGGAGTATAGAGTGAGTGAGTGAAGTCACTCAGTCATGTCCGACTCTTTGTGACCCCATGGACTGTAGCTCATCAGCTTCTCCACCCATGGAATTTTCTGGGCAAGAGTACTAGAGTGGGTTGCCATTTCCTTCTCCTGGGGATCTTCCTGACCCAAGGATCGAACCCAGGTCTCCTGCATCGAGGGCAGATGCTTTACTATCTGAGCCACCAGGGAATCTCTAATTGGAGGATAATTTCTTTACAACTATGTTTTGGTTTCTGCTGTACAACATCGTGAGTTTATCATAACTATATATGTACCCCTTCCTTCTAGAGGCTGCTTCCCATGCCCCAATCCCATTCCACCTCTCTAGGTTGTCACAGTGTGCCAGACTGGGCTCCCTGAGTTATATAGCAGCTTCACACTAGCTATCTATCTTATACACATGGTAGTGTATATGTATCAATGCTACTTTCTCAATTAGTCCCACTCTCTCCATCCCTTGCTGTGTCCACAAGTCTCTTCTCTACATCTGTATCTCCATTCCTTCCCTGCAAATACGTTCATCAGTACCATTTTTCTAGATTCCATATATATGTGTTAATATACTGTATTGGGTTTTTTATTTCTGAATTTATTCTGTATAGCAAGCTCTAAGTTCATCCACCTCACTACAACTTACTTAAATTCATTCTTTTTTATGGCTGAATAATATTCTATTTTATATATGTGCCACAACTTTTTTTATCCATTCATCTGTTGATGGACATCTAGGTTACTTCCATGTCTTGGCTATTGTAAATAGTGCTGCAATGAACATTGGGATACATGTGTCTTTTAGAATTGTGGTTTTTCAGGGTATATGCCAAGTAGTGGGATTGCTGAGTCATATGGTAGTTTTATTTCTAGTTTTTAAAGAAATCTCTGTACTGTTCTCCTTAGTAGCTGTATCAATTTACATTTCCACCAACAGTGCAAGAGGGTTCCCTTTTCTCCACATCCTCTCCAGCATTTATTGCTTGTAAATATTTTTGATGATGGCCATTCTGACAGGATAAAAAGAACCCTCAGAATGGGGGAAAATAATTGCAAATGAAGCAACCAAGAAAGAATTAATCTCCAAAATATATAAGCAGTTCATGTCAATGTATGCCAAAATCAATAGAGTACTGTAAAGTAAAATAAAGTAAAATGGAAGCTCTAAATAAATAAATAAATAAATAGGCAGAAGACCTAAACAGACATTTCTCCAAAGAAGACATACAGACGGGCAGTAAACACATGAACAGATGCTCAACATCACTCACTGTTAGAGAAATGCAAATCAAAGCTACAATGAGGTATCACCTCACGCCAGTCAGAATGACCATCATCTAATAGCTTTTTGGATGCATCTTTAAGATTGTCTATGTACAGGACCATGTCATCTGCCAACAGACATTTTTACCTCTCCCTCTCCTTTTTTGGATTTCTTTTATTTCTTTTTCTTATCTGAATGTTGTAGCTAGAACTTTCAATACTATGTTGAATAAAAGTGATTAGATTGGGCATCATGTCTTTTTTCTTATCTTAGAGGAAATGCCATCAGTTTTTCAATGTTGAGTATGATATCCACTGGGGGCTTATCATATATGGCCTATATTGTGTTGAGGTGTAAAAGAGGTGAACTATTTACTGTGGATATGGATGATTTTACTACTTTGATCTTTTAACTTTCCAACTACTTTATGAGTGATTGGGCTACTACCTTTACTGCATATTTTACTTTACCAACGTGATTTTTTTCCTTCCATACTTTTCCTATTTCTAGTCATGGCCTTTACTTTTCAGTTAGAGAACTATCTTTAACATTTCTTGTGAAATGGATTTCATGGTTTCTTCTTTTGCTTGTCTCTAAAATTTTGTTCTCTCCTTCAAATCTGAACGAGAGCCTCACCAGGTAGAGTATTCTTGGTTTTAGATTTTTCCTTTTCATCACTTTAAATATATCTTGCACTTCCTTCTGGTCTGCAGAATTTCTGCTGAAAATAAGTTCATAGCTTTATGGGTTTCCTTTGTACATAATTTGTTGCTTTTCCTTGCTGCTTTTAATGTTCTCTCCATCTTTAATTTTTTGTCCTTTTGATTACACTGTGTCATGGTGTGGTCCTCTTTGTGTTGATCCTGTTTGGGACTCTGTACAAACTGGACCCAGGTATCTGTTTCCTTTGCTAGGTTAGGAAAAATTTTCAGCTATTATGCCTTATAAAATGTTCTCTCTCCCTTCTTATTTTGAACCCCTATATTGCAAATGTTAGAATGCTTGATGTTGTCTCAGAGTTTTCTTAAACAGTCCTCATGTTTAAAATTCTTTTTATCTATTCAGCTTCAATGGTTTCTGCTGCTATGTCTCCCAGTCTGTTGGTCCATTTCTGTCTCATCTAATCTACCATTGATTCCTCTGGTGTATTTTTTTTTTTAATCTCAGTTATTGTATTCTTTAGTTCTGTTTGTTTCTTCCTTATGTTTTCTAACTCTTTGTTAAAAACATCTAACTTCTTACTCTAATCTTCTGAACTTCTCCTGAATTCTTTGAGCATCTTTGTGATTATTACTTTTAACTCTTTATTGGATAGATTGCTTGTCTCCATTTCATTTAGTTCTCTCTCTTTTTTTTTTTTTTTTGTTTTTTATCTTGTTTCTTCATTTGGAACATATTTCTCTGTCACCTCATTTTGACTAATTTTCTGTTTTTATTCCTATATATTTTGTAAATTGGTTATGTTTCCCAGTCTTGGAGAAGTGGCCTTATGTAGGAAATGTTCTGTGGGATTCAGCAGTACATTCCCCTCTGGTCAGTAGAGCTATATGCCCTAGGAGTGCCCTCTACGTGAGTTCTATGGGTACTTTTGTTATGGTGGACTGACTACTATGGGTTCAGTGGTGGGTGGGACTGGCCCCCAATCTGGTTGGTTTTCAGGCCTTGCCTTGTATGTAGACTGCTGGCCACTTGTGGGTGGGGCTGGGTGCTGACGTGGCTGACTGCACAGCCAGGGAAGTCCTTGTTCTGGCTTCGGCTCACTGATGGGTGAGGCTGGGGCCCAGGGCATGCTGAGGCTGGGGCCCACCCAGCTGTGGATGAGGCTTGGTCTTGTAGCTAGTGCCAGCCCACTGATGGCAGGCAACATGTCCTGAGGACTCTGGCTATGGAGCTAGGGGTCTCAGAGCTGGTGTCGGCCTGTTGGTGGGTGGTGTCAACACCCACGAGTACCTGGGGCTAGTGCTGACCAATTGGTGGGAAGAACCAGGTCCTAGGGTCTCTGGCTGCAGGGCCCTAGGGTCTTGGAGTTGCTGCCAACTGGAAAGTAAAGGGGTCTGTGCTGAGGAGATCCTGGAAGGGATGCCAGCCTACTGCTGGATAGGGCCAATTCTTGGACCCTCTAGTAGGCAAAGCCAGTCCCAGGGAAGCCAGAGTTTCAGGGGATCCTAGTGTGAGGGGCCATGTCCCTGCCCAACTAGCTGTCTGGCCCGGGGCATCCCAGAACTGGTGTTGACTGGTTGGTGGGCTAGGGTAGGTTCTGGCATTAATAAGCTAGAGGGAGGATTATAAACTGGTTCTTACCAGCACCAGTGTCCATGGTGGGATGAGCTCCCCAAAATGTCTGTTGTCAGCATCTATGTCACCATGGTAAATTTCAATTGCTTCCTGCCTTTCCTGGAGGCTCTCTGAGATCAACAAGTGGGTCTGCCCCAGGTTTCTTTCAAATTACTGCTTTTGCCCTAGATTCCAAAGCATGTGAGATTTTGTGTGGGCCCTCTATTTCTCATAACCCTCTGGGTCTTCTGGAAGTAACCCCTGCTGGCCTTCATAGCCAAACATTATGGGAGCTTATCTTCCTAGTGCAGGACCCCTAGGCTAGGTAACTTGATGTGGGGCTCAGAGCCCTGGTTCCTTGCAGAGAGCATCTGCAGTTGTATTTATCCTTCCATTTGTGAGTTGCCTACTTGAGGGTATGGGTCTTGATTATACTGCATTTTTGCTCCTCCTATCCATCTAGTTGTGGTTCCTTCTTTATATTTTTAACTGTACAAGATCTTTTCTGCTAGCCTTCAGGTTGCCTTTATGGACAGTTACTCTGCAAATACTTATAATCTTGATGTGCCTGTGGGAGGTAAGCTCACCATCTTGGCCACTCCCCTCATCCCCAGCCATGATTTATTTATATAGATTTTCTGTTCCTTTTTCTTTCTCTTCTTCTGGGATTCCTATAATGTGTGTATGTGTGCATGTGTGTGTGTGTGTATTCATAAGTTTTGTAGGCTTTCTTCACTCTTTTTCATTCTTTGTTCTTTTTGCTCCTCTGACTGGATAATTTCATATGACTAGTTCATATTCTAGTTCATGGATTCTTCTGCTTGGGCAGTTCTGCTGTTTTCCTAATTTTCTGTAGTTGTCTGTGTATTCTTGTAGTTCACTGAGCTCTTTTGAGAAGATTATTCTGAATCTTTTGTTAGACAGCTCATAGATCTCCATTTCTTTACAATCAGTTATTGGATTCCTTTGGTGTTGTCGTGGTTACCTGATACTTTATAATTCCTGATTCCTTGCATCTCTATGCAAGCATTTGCATAAGTGGTCTCCTCTTTTAGACTTTACAGATTCTCTTCACAGGGATAGTCATTCACCAAACATCTCAGCTTGGAGTTCTGGACGAGTCCGCTGGTAGGATCCTTGGGCAGGCAATTCTTGCTTTTGGGGTCTCTCATTGAGTCAGGCCACTGCTTGTTCTTTGAGGTCAGGGATAATGCTATTTGTTGGGCTCTGCAGTTTGGTGAGCCTGCTCCACATTCCAACAGTGCCACTAGGCTCCTTGACTGGGCAGAGCTGTTGACTATGCTCAATCCTTAGGTAGGCCACTAACTGGGCTCTGCAGTCACCTCCTGATAGACAAGATAATTGGCTGTGTTCCTTGGCAAAGTGGTTCCCATGGTTGGATTCCTTGATTGGGCAAGGCTACAGACTTGGTTTTGTAATCATATCTTGTGGCAATGAATCTCAGGTTGTATGACACCTGACTATATGGTCCTGCTAGCTGAACTCCATTTAGGCAGGGCTACAGGCAGGACTTTTTAGTTGGATAAGGTATGCTCTGTGATTGGAAAGGGAAGCAGGTTGTGCCCCGAAGTTAGGTGGGCCATAGGCTGGTTTTCATGATCAGGTAGGCCACTGGCTCTGCTCTATTGGTGATCAAGGTCACTGGCTGGGTTCTTTGGTCAGGAGGGACCTGTAGTTGTATCCTACAGTTCAGCAGGGCTAGAGACTTTGCTCCATCGTTGGGTAGAGTCACTGTCCAAGTTGGGAGGAACTGCAAGCTATGCTCTGTGGTTGGACAGGATCACTGGCTGAGCTCCTTGCCTGACTGAGGCTGTGGACTGCATTCAGCAATCCATCAAGACCATAAAATGGGCTCTGCTGTGAGAAAGGCTGTAGGCTGGGCTCTATGGCTGGGTGGTACTATAGGCTGGGTTCTGAGGCTGTCCAGCCTCTCTATTAAGACTCCCTGATTATTTAAGGTCAGAGGCTATACTTCACTGTTGGGCAGGACTGCTGGCTTTATTCATGCCCAAGTATGGCTGTCAGATGGGCTCTGCAGCTACCCAGTTCTCTGGTCTGGCTTTCTGGTTGGGTGAGACCAGAGACTATACTGAGCAGTTGGGCAGAGCTTCAAATTTGCTTCTCTGCCTGTATGACTATATACTGCGTGCTCTACAGCCCATTCAGTCCATTGGCTAGTGATCCAAATCAGAAAGAACTGCCCATCAGGTCCCTGCCCAGAGGGGGCCATTGACTTGGCTCTGCAAATGAGTAGAGCCAGTGATTGAATTTACTGATTGAGTGCTGCTACAAATGTGACTATAGCATTGGTTATGAGAACACCTGGGTTCTCTGGTTGGGCAGGATTGGGAGCTATATTCAGCAGTAGACAGATTCAAATTTGGTTTCCTACCTGCATACAGCCATAGAATAAGCTCCATAGCTAGTATAGCTTGCTGACTGATTACCTAAAACAGGCAGAACTGACCATTGTATTTCACAGCCATACAGGGGCACCAACTCAGAGTTACTGGCTGGGATCTCTACTTGAGCACAGCTAGGAGGGTGAATGTGGTTTGCCAAGATCTGAATATTGGTTGCTATAAGCCTGGCTTCCCTGGTGACTCAGATGGTAAAGCGTCTGCCTGCAATGCTGGATACCTGGGTTTGATCCGTGGGTTGGGAAGATTCCCTGGAGAAGAAAATGGCAACCCACTCCGGTACTTTTGCTTGGAAAATCCAATGGACAGAGGAGCCTAGTAGACTACCGTCCATGGGGTTGCAAAGAGTCAGACACGACTGAGCGACTTTACTTCGACTTTACTATAAGCCCCACTTCTCTTCTCCATTTCTATCTGATCCTCAGTGTTCAAACCCTGCAAATTTCCCCTAGTGGGACTCCTAAGAATGACTCCACAATGCTAATGGAGTTGGATGTCCGTCTTGGGCTCTCTTTTACTCACTAGAGAAACCACAGGCCCAGGAGGGCCCTCTTAGTATGGCACTGTGCGAGTGTGGGGAAGCGGCAATATGGTCAGAGTATAGCCACTCCCCCTACCCTTCTAATGAGTCTTTCTCAGTCTCTTTGGTCTAAGGGGATGCTTCAGCCTCACCCCTGGACTTTGGGATTTTCACAATGATGTATTGTCTATGAATAGTTACCACTTGACCTTCTTATGAGAAGGACTGAAGTCAGGAAAAATTACATTACTGTCTTGATATATCACTGCCTTTTCCCTTCTTAATGAGAACATTCTGTTAATAAAAATTTCATCATCCCAAGAGTCTTGGCAGGGTATAAATGGAATAAAAGTTTTAGTGTCCACCCAGTGTAGCCTCCCAAAATCCATGGATCATTCTACTTGTGGTGGTAATGAGTTGCTTGGTTCACTGCTTTAATTGTCCCTTAAGCATAAATCTGGCTACCCTGGTTGCTCAGTGGTAAAGAATCTTCGTGCCAATGCAGGAGATGCAAGTTCAATCCCTGGATGGGAAGATCCCCTGAGAAGGAAATGGCAACCACTTCAGTATTCTTGCCTGGACAGTCCCATGGACAGAGGAGCCTGCCAGGCTACAGTCTATAGGGTTGCAAAGAATTGGGCACAACTGAAGCAACTTAGGGAGAAGGCAATGGCAACCCACTCCAGTACTCTTGTCTGGCAAATCCCATGGATGGAGGAGCCTGGTAGGCTGCAGTCCATGGGGTCGCTAGGAGTCAGACATGACTGAGCAACTTCACTTTCACTTTTCATTTTCATGCATTGGAGAAGGAAATGGCAACCCACTCCAGTGTTCTTGCCTGGAGAATCTCAGGGATAGGGAAGCCTGGTGGGCTGCCATCTATGGGGTCACACAGAGTTGGACACAACTGAAGCGACTTAGCAGCAGCAGCAGCAGAAGCAACTTAGCATGCAGGCAGACATACATGTATGTTACATATATAAATTATATCTTTGTTACATACCTCTTAATTCTCTTCCTTTTAAAGAAATTGGTAGGTCTACTACATATATGTGCATGTGTGTATACATATATATGAGCATCTATAACATTTAAAGCTTTGTATGAAAGATGAAATATAATGGTTGCAAGAAGTAGAACTTTCTTTGCCACAGTTGATGATTAAGACCCATTCATGACCCATGGACTTTATTTATATCATGGTGTCTGTGTCATTCTCTGATGGAAGGACCAGACTGGAGTGAATTGCAAGCTCACTTGTGTACAGATGCTGAAGTACTTAGGCCAAATTTTCTCACAAGCTTACATAGGTATTTCTGCAACACAACATTGCAAAACATGCTGCCTTATGTGTAGAGGGGGATTATCTGCTTCTTTGGATTGATGGAAGCTATTTTAGAGAAGGATCATGAACAAGTTTTCTGCTTTCTGAAATCTAGAACTCAAATCCATAGGCCATACTCACACTCAGTCTGGAAAGACATTACTGAATTGGAGAAAAGAAACTTGCCCAATTAGCATGTCAAAATTCCAAGAGCTTGGCATAAGGGAAGAGGAAATCATGGATGGCAAATTCACAAGACTAGCTTTTCTGCTTGCCAGGTAATCATACACAGGTAAGAGTAATATAAAAACATTTTCCTTGAAAGGTAAGCTACTGTTACCAATGCCAAGGTGGAAAACAAGACTAGAGTTGTTGTGGCAAATAAAGAAATATAGCTAATAACAGCACCACTAAAACTAGAGATCATGCCAAGCTACACGTTATAAGGATGACTTTATATAAGGCCAGAAAGGGTGTATCATTACTTTACATTCAAGTTTTGAGCCCAGTGTTTCAAAACTAGAAATAATGTCCTTTGCAGATTTAAATTTCAAGTTGACAGTGAAGCCACTGTTTTCTTGCTGATTCACCCAGAACCAGACAAAGAATCAGTAAAAATGTTCATAGAGGTTTTGATAAATAAAACAGAAGAGAGATTGGCTTTTGAGGCTTTTCTGAGTGATTTTTGTAAATTCTTCTTGAATTTGGAAGATGAATCTGCATTCCTTCAGGTTCTGAAGGTCAGGATAGACCAGCTATGACTTTTCCAGGAAATGAGTAATTGGAAGACCAGGGGACTCATTTCTAGAGGTCTGGAGGAACGTTTCATCCAGAACCTGTAGGTGGGGTTTTTCCCCACAAAAGGCTTCAGGGAGTTCCAGAGGCGTGTGTAGACTTGAAGTGGGAAGAGCCAAGCTAACACAAGATTTCCCTAGAGATTCTGCCAGTTCTCTCGGTTCTCGCCCTGGTTTTCCCCACCCAGGCTGGTCTTTTCCATTCCTTTTTATTCTTTTCTTCTATTATTTTCAGCTCACTGCCTAACCATCCTTCCCCATAAACTCCAAATCTTCATACTCATGCAAAAACCCGAGAGTATTTTAATAAGCATTACTTAGAATTCTTTTTTCCTGGATGACAGCAAAGTAGACTGCTGTCAAATGCTGTCTGTAAGACTCACACCTAAGCCACAGCCATGGAGAGCTCATAAGAATCATTGTTGGGAGACAGATGCATCCATAATTCTTTAGAAATTTGTGTTCCATTTAGAGAGATGTTTTTTATTCTAGTGTTAAAATACAGTCACGCTGCTTCATTTCCTTCCTTCATTTATTCAACAAAAATGTATCATATACCTGCTATATTCCAAGCATGGTATAAGAGGAGATTCTGATGGAGGACCCTGCCACTGCCCAGAGATTCTTATAGTTTAGTGAAGAAGAGGAGAAAAACAGTAATTACAGTACAGTGCTGAAAAGACAATGAGAGATGCGTGTTCAGTCAGTCTGCCATGGTAATTAAAGAAGCTAGCTAGTGGCTAGCTTCCAGGAGCTGGCGGCTCAGTCTCTAAAGAATTTGCCTGCAATGCAGGAGATCTGTGTTTGATCCCTGGGTCCGAAAGATCCCCTGGAGAAGGATATGGCTACCCACTCCAGAAAATTCCATGGACAGAGGAACCTGGCAGGTTACAGTTTATCAGGTGGCAAGAGTCAGACAGGACTTAGCGACTAAACCACCACCACCACCAGGAGTTGGGGGCTCAATCTCTGAAGTCCTGAATGATGAATAGTTGTTAACAAGGAGACTTTGTATGTTTATGTGTCTGTACACACATACATGCACATGCACACACATACACACACATGCTCTCCCATAGCATTCTGAACTTCTTCATAGCTTTCCTTCCAGTTGTTCAGTATTTCTCTTTACCACTCGACTATGATACTCAGTAGTCATTATATCGTTTTCAAGCTAAGTTTGCTAGTGTTGCTAAGTTTTAGAAAGTTTCAAGTTATCATTAACAGCCATTTTCTAAAGCATATTACACAGCAATATGACTGGTAGGCAGAAGAGTGAAGCAGGCCAAACTTTTCTTTGGTATTGTCTTTTGTCTCTATGATACCCCAATTTTTCTTCTCCCTTCCCCACCTGCTTTTTTCCCAACTTTCAGGAAAGAATCAGTAGAATCTATTCTTCTTTGTAGTTATATTTCATTGCTTACTTCTCACAAGGGCATGTGCATTTCAGTAAATGTCAGTGTTTTCATTCAGAAATCTGAATCTGTACTGGAATGTATTTGGAAATTAGTAAGAAGATGGGAAAGAACTTTTCTAGTGCCCTCAGGGTCACCCTAGTAAACAAATACCTATCCTACCCATCTTATCCATACCTTCAAGGAATGATCTCAACACTTAATGACACTAAAGGCTAAAGCTGAAACCTACACCACACACATTCAACTGTAGGTCAAATTCCATTAAGGTGAATTCTAAGGGCTGCACACATTCTTTAGCTCTATTGGAATGTAGTTGTATTTAGTGTTAGGCAAACTGAATAAACTCAGTACTCGTTTAGAAACAAATGATGTAATGGGACAGATGATTTCAAAATTCTCCAACTCAAATTCTAGGAATTCTATAAATTAGATCCCTATTAAATTCTGCTTCTGACCTGGGGTCAAGGTTAATAAAATTTTAAAATATTTAGGTTTGTCTTTATCGACTCATTTTCTATGATACAGTCATGCATGACAATGTTATAAAATCCGCTATGATGAATATATAAAATGTGAAGTAAATTTCCCTACCACCCCTTGTTTCTTTTTCCAGAGTCAAACACTGTTAATATTTTCTTGTAGATTCTCCCAGATATTTTCTGTGCATACACAAAATCTTAGTCTTTTTAAACTGAAAGTTGTTCCATTAAGCAGTATTGTTAGAAACAGACACAACAGGAATATTTTATATTTTGATGTATTTAACTTACTCTTTCTAGGGTCCCTCTCATTAAAATGTTTTTTCAAAACTACTTTATTAAAATATATTAATACATGTAAGCAACAATCTTATAAATGATTCTTATATAATTTACATAGATGTGAGACTTTTTGGAACATTTAATTTTTTACTGGTCATTGAAATCTTTGCAAAACACATGTTAACCTCAGATATATTTACATTAAATTAAAAGTGAGCATCTTCATGGGAAATAGATGGGGAAACAGTGGAAACAGTGTCAGACTTTATTTTGGGGGGCTCCAAAATCACTGCAGATGGTGACTGCAGCCATGAAATTAAAAGACGCTTACTTCTTGGAAGAAAAGTTATGACCAACCTAGATAGTATATTCAAAAGCAGAGACATTACTTTGCCGACTAAGGTCCGTCTAGTCAAGGCTATGTTTTTCCTGTGGTCATGTATGGATGTGAGAGTTGAACTGTGAAGAAGGCTGAGAGCCAAAGAATTGATGCTTTTGAACTGTGGTACTGGAGAAGACTCTTGAGAGTCTCTTGGACTGCAAGGAGATCCAACCAGTACATCCTGAAGGAGATCAACCCTGGGATTTCTTTGGAAGGAATGATGCTAAAGCTGAAACTCCAGTCCTTTGGCCACCTCATGCGAAGAGTTGACTCACTGGAGAAGACTCTGATGCTGGGCAGAAGGAGAAGGGGACGACCGAGGATGAGATGGCTGGATGGATGGCATCACTGACTCGATGGACATGAGTCTGAGTGAACTACAGGAGATGGTGATGAACAGGGAGGCCTGGCGTGCTGCAATTCATGGGGTCGCAAAGAGTCGGACACGACTGAGTNATGCTGGGCAGAAGGAGAAGGGGACGACCGAGGATGAGATGGCTGGATGGATGGCATCACTGACTCGATGGACATGAGTCTGAGTGAACTACAGGAGATGGTGATGAACAGGGAGGCCTGGCGTGCTGCAATTCATGGGGTCGCAAAGAGTCGGACACGACTGAGTGACTGAACTGAACTGAAAAGTGAGCAAATTAATGATGAGAATATATTTTTAATCTGTCTTCAGAAAGGAGCACACATGTCAGATGGTTTATATTCAGGGCTGCTATTTCATTAATGGATCCATATTGTTTTATAAAATGCATAGCTTCCAAAAATTTTATCAGTACACTCTGTGCTCTCTTGAAGCTGTGACAAGTTGAGATATTAGTTAACTTCCTGGCATGATGCTTTTTTGAAAGAACCACCCTAGTTCTATTCTGTGTTTTATGAATGACAGACAAGTTGGATAATATTAGGAAAATATTACGACATAGTTAATAGTAATTATCAGATAAGATCTGTGGGATTTTTGTTCTGTTGATTTGTAAGGAGAAGAATCCCAGGGAAGTGACTGTTGAGCTTCCTGAAATGCCTTTTCACAAGCCTTTTTTGACCTTCAGCTCAGTTCAGTCACTCAGTCGTGTCCGACTCTTTGCGACCCCATGAATCATAGCATGCCAGGCCTCCCTGTCCATCACCAACTCCCGGAGTTCACTCAGACTCGTGTCCATCGAGTCAGCGATGCCATCCAGCCATCTCATCCTCTGTCGTCCCCTTCTTCTCCTGCCCCCAATCCTTCCCAGCATCAAAGTCTTTTCCAATGAGTCAACTCTTCTCATGAGGTGGGCAAAGTACTGGAGTTTCAGCTTTAGCATCATTCCTTCAAAAGAAATCCCAGGGTTGATCTCCTTCAGAATGGACTGGTTGGATCTCCTTGCAGTCCAAGCGACTATGGAATGCCTGACTCCAAAATCTTCATTGTTGCTAAATGCTAAATTCTGTAACTCAGCCAGACCTCCTGCTGCCTAAATTGATCCTATTAGTCAGATAGTTGCTAGGCTTCCACTTCAACTTGAAATGACTCTCCCAGAGACTAAAATGGGGCATTTTGATATGAAAAACCCATCCCTTACATAAAGTCCTTATGTGAGCAATGGGGTATATCCCTGAAAATAGTGTAAAACAGCTTGTTCTTATGAACAGTGGTTTGATGTACACCTTTTGAAATGTGGGTAGGTTTCAAAGAGTACAGTGGGTGCAATGACATTAATGCACATGGGCCTGTCAGCTGGGGAGATGAGGGTTTTCCTGAACCTACACATCCTTTAGAAGGCATCCAGATGAATAGAAGCTTAGGAACTTCTCCTAGCATCAAGAGACATATGATCACTGTTTGTTGAAATATGTGACACAAGAGCTGCCCTTGAACATTATATGTGAAGAGAGCAGCCTCTGTTTTGTTCCCAGTAGGATGTAAGGGGAAAGCTCCTCAAAAGAGCAATATTAGACCTGCATAAACACTGAACAGCTAGCACTGCAAAACCTTATGTAAGAACCTCTCAGGACTCTAGAGAAGGAGAATAGAGGTGAGGAAGAGAATGGACTAAAGGATGCTTAAGAAAAGGTGCTTACATTTCTATTGATGGGTAATCATTTGTAGCAGTTAAGTGATTGAAAAGTAACATTTTAAAGTATATTGGACCTAGGGAAATTAGGGGTCACATCAACAGATAGGGAAAACTACAGCAATAAAAATAAAACTGGGACACTTTTTACAGCTTTTTTTAAATACAGGCGAACTCAACCTATACTGGCTCCACATTACAGAAACAATAGGTTATTGAGAAGCAAAATTACAAAATGGAAAAAAATCGTAGAAAGAAATTTGGTTACTAAATGCTGGATAATTAAATTGGAGTATGCTGACTCTGAAGAAAATCTGGAGTCATTGTGAGGTAGACAGTTACACAGGTGTACTCCAATGAAGCGCACCTCCTAGCATTCATGCCCTTGTGTAGGTCTCTTAAAAACGAGCTTGGATTTGGCCATCTGACTGGCTTTGGCCAATGGAACATCGCTAAGCAGGATGACACAGGTTCTTGATAAAGCCTTTACATTGGGATTTGTCCTTTTGGAACACTACAGCTTGAAAACATTGTTGTAAAGACACTTGAACTTGACTATGGAATGAGGAAAGGACTCAAGGAGAGAGACTCTGGAGGGTGAAAGCCCACTTTCCATGTTACTGACTTAGCCAAACCCCCAGATGAATGCAACTACTTGAGTAACTTCGGCTGTACTACATAGAGCAAAAGAACCTCCCAGTTGCTGCCAGTCAACCCAAATAATTAATTACAAGAATAATGAATTATTGTTGTTAAGACACTGTTGTTCTAGTTTATTATGCAGCACTAGATACTTGAAACAAATAATCATGTAAACACCCTCATTTTATCAAAGAGGAAGCTGGAACAGAAAGTGACCAAACCAAAGAGTTTGCCCAAAGTCCTGCAACTAATTAGTGGCAGTGGCAGTGAAAGTGTAAGTGAAGTCATGTCTGACTCTTTTGAGACCCAATGGACTGTAGCCTACCAGGCTTCTCTGTCCATGGGATTTTCTAGGCAAGAGTACCAGAGTGGGTTGCCATTTCCTTCTCCAGTGATCTTCCCAACCTAGGAACTGAGCCCAGGTCTCCTGCATGCAAGCAGATGCTTTATGCAGATTGATACTAAAATTCAAATCTCTTGATAGCTGATTGTTTCCTTCACTACATGACTCAAAATACTACTGCTAACATGTAACACTTATTAAAGAATTTCTCTGTCCTGGGCACTATGTGAAGCATTTTAAATTCACTGAGGCAGATATTATCATTAGCACCATTTTTACAAGCCAGGAAACCAAAGCTCAGAGAATAATTTATCTGAAGTCACACAGCAGGTAAATGATAGAGCTGGGCTTCTAATCCTGCACTCTGAGTTCAGAGATATTTATCTCTAAGCACTGTATTATGAGAATAATGAGATTTAGGTTAATTAACCATGAGTGAAATGAACAGCCTACACAATAACCGATTTAATTCATCTCTGTCTTCCTGATCACTCATTTGAATTGAAAAAGAATTGATTTCCAGCAGTTACAATTGTTGAGAATTAAGTCAGCTGGCTCTTGGTCAAGTTCAGAAGGTGTGTGTAGATTTAGTCTGCCACTTTGAGGCTTTGGAAACCGGCATTAACACCTTGTCACTATTTAAATGTTTGGCAGGCAAAATTATCCTTTTCTGTAGGTTCACATATAACTTAAGCCCATGGCTTTTTACAATAAAAGTATCCATATGGTATTTTCTCAGTTACATTTGAATGATTGATATGTTGTTTAGCAAGAACTGTTTGCTTCATAAGGAGCCTTAAAAATGTGGGTCTTTTATGTCTGAAAAAGTGTTTTGGGCAAATTAAGAGTAAGTCATTTAAGTATACCTCTTCTATGAAGCCTTACTTAACAAATCCCATCCTTAATGACTCACTCCTCTTTCATTCTCTTTTTCAATATATATTAAAGCATACTGAATTGAATACAAGATACAAAGGGCACAAAAATGAACAAAATAGAGTCTGAATTTAAGGGGTTCAAAACAAAGGCAATATAAGTCATTAAGTCTTATAACAAAGGTATGGATTAAGTCCTGTTCATCTTCATTAAGCCAATTTTGGTTAAGTGCTGACATTGTGACAGATAGAGAGCTAGGTGCCAGATGAACCAGTCAAATAGTTCCTGTCTTTAAGATCCCACAGTCCAGCAGGGGAGGCAGTTCACAATCTGGTAAACACTCTGAGAAAAGTGATCTGAACAAAATGAGGAGGTTTCAGACGATGGTCTGAAGACAGAGCTGAAGAGGGTGTATTCTTCAAGAGACAATGGTGAGGGAGGATTCCTGATATGAAAACACTTAAACAACCAGACACATGAGGGGAGGAGAGGAGAAGAAATGCATTACAGAGAAAACTGAAAGTACAAAGGTGCAAGGTGAGAAAAAGCTTAGTACATACAAGGAATTAACTAACTAGCAGGTCAGTGTGATGGCAGTGTGATGATCCCAGGTACTGGGTGGTACTAAGAGATGGGAAAAGCAGGGGCCTCATCATGCAGGCCTTGAAAACCATGGTAAAGATTCTGCTCTCAGTGGAATGAATAGCCATTGAGAGGGAGATGGTGTCATGCTGAAGTCAAGGGCTCCGGAGACACGTTGTCTAGGTTCATTTCTCACCCCAACCTCTTTAAGGATGTATTATCTTGGATAAGCAGCTTAACCTCTCTGTGCCTTACCCTGCTCATCTATAAAATAAGAATAAGAATAATATTTATTGTTGGGAAGAGTTAATGAGTCAGTAAACATAAATGGCTTAGAAATGTACTTGACGTTAAGCATTTAATTTGTGTTAGCAACAGAGAAAGGAAGAGGAAGGATCCAATTTACATTTTTTAAATAAATGACTCTTTCTGCAGTGTGATGTTGGAAAGAGGGACAATGAGAAAGAGGAAGCCATATTTTACTATTTATCTAAGCTGGAAACAGTGAGGGCTTTGGACTCTCATGCTCTTATATAAGACAATATTGCCTCTCCATACATCTGAGTTCACTGAGCAGGTAGTTGAAAAGAGATTTGCTGGGCATGGTTAGAAATGGAGCTTTATTGGAGGCAGAACAAATCAGATTCATGTCCACTAGGACAGTCAAAGCTGTATATTGTCACCCTGCTTATTTAACTTATATGCAGAGTTCAGTTCAGTTCAGTTCAGTCACTCAGTCATGTCCGACTCTTTGTGACCCCATGAATCACAGCACGTGTATGTGTCCTTGTTTTGAGGTGGGTCTTTGTAGACAACATATATAGGGGTCTTGTTTTTGTATCCATTCAGCCAGTCTTTGTCTTTCAGTTGGGGCATTCAACCCATTTACATTTAAGGTAATTATTGATAAGTATGATCCCATTGCCACTTACTTTATTATTTTGGGTTCAGGTCTATACACCCTTTTTGTGTTCCTGTCTAGAGAATATCCTTTAGCATTTGTTGGAGAGCTAGTTTGGTGGTGCTGAATTCTCTCAGCTTTTGCTTGTCTGTAAAGCTTTTGATTTCTCCTTCATATTTGAATGAGATCCTTGCTGAGTACAGTAATCTGGGCTGTAGGTTATTTTCTTTCATCACTATAAGTATGTCCTGCCATTCCCTCCTGGCCTGAAGAGTTTCTATTGAAAGATCAGCTGTTATCCTTATGGGAATCCCCTTGTGTGTTATTTGTTGTTTTTCCCTTGCTGCTTTTAATATTTGTTCTTTGTGTTTGACCTGTGTTAATTTGATTAATATGTGTCTTGGGGTCCTTGAGTTTATCCTATTTGGAACTCTCTGGATTTCTTGGACTTGGGTGATTATTTCCTTCCCCATTTTAGGGAAGCTTTCAACTATTATCTCCTCAAGTATTTTCTCATGGCCTTTCTTTTTGTCTTCTTCTTCTGGGACTCCTATGAATCGAATATTGGGGCATTTAACATTGTCCCAGAAGTCTCTGATATTGTCCTCATTTCTTTTCATTCGTTTTTCTTTTTTCCTCTCTGATTCATTTATTTCTACCATTCTATCTTCTATCTCACTTATCCTATCTTCTGCCTCCATTATTCTACTGTTGGTTCCCTCCAGAGTGTTTTCTATATCATTTATTGCATTATTCATTATTGATTAAGTCTTTTAAAAATTTCTTCTAGGTCTTTGTTAAACCTTTCTTGCATCTTCTCAATCCTTGTCTCCAGGCTATTTATCTGTGATTCCATTTTGTTTTCAAGATTTTGGATTATTTTCCCTATCATTATTTGGAATTCTTTATCAGGTAGATTCCCTATCTCTTCCTGTTTGGTTTGGCTTAGTGGACATTTATCCTGTTCTTTTACCTGCTGAGTATTCCTCTGTCTCTTCATCTTATTTATATTGCAGTGTTTGGGGTGGCCTTTCTGTATTCTTGCAGTTTGTGGAGTTCTCTTTATTGTGGAGTTTCCTCACTATGGGTGGGGTTGGACAGGTGTTTTGTCAAGGTTTCCTGATTAGGGAGGCTTGTGTCGGTGTTTCGGTGCGTGGAGATGGATTTCATCTCTCTGGAGTGCAATGAAGTGTCCAGTAATGTGTTATGAGATGTCATTGGGTTTGGAGTGATTTTTGGCAGTCTGTATATTGAAGCTCAGGGCTATGTTGCTGTGTTGCTGGAGAATTTGCATGTTATCTTGCCCTGGAGCTTGTTGGCCCTTGAATGCTGCTTGGTTTCAGTGTATGTATGGAGGAATTTGATGAGCTCCTGTCGATTAATCATCTGATTTCGGTGTTGACAATCTGGTGATGTCCATGTGTAGAGTCTTCTCTTGCGTTGTTGGAAGAGGGTGTTTGCTATGACCAGTGCATTTTCTTGACAAAACTCTATTAGTCTTTGCCCTGCTTCATTCCGCATTCCAAGGCCAAATTTGCCTGTTACTCCAGGTGTTTCTTGACTTCCTACTTTTGCATTCCAGTCCCCTGTAATGAAAAGGACATCTTTTTTGGGTGTTAGTTGTACGAGGTCTTGTAGGTCTTCATAGAACCGTTCAACTTCAGTTTCTTCAGCATTACTGGTTGGGTCATAGACTTGGATTACCGTGATATTGAATGGTTTGCCTTGGAGACAAACAGAGATCATTCTGTCATTTTTGAGATTGCATCCAAGTACTGCATTTCAGACTCTTTTGTTGACCATGATGGCTACTCCATTTCTTCTGAGGGATTCCTGCCCGCAGTAGTAGATATAATGGTCATCTGAGTTAAATTCACCCATTCCAGTCCATTTTAGTTCGCTGATTCCTAGAATGTCAATGTTCACTCTTGCCATCTCTTGTTTGACCGCTTCTAATTTGCCTGATTCATGGACCTGACATTCCAGGTTCCTATGCAATATTGTTCTTTACAGCATTGGACCTTGCTTCTATCACCAGTCACATGCACAACTGGGTATTGTTTTTGCTTTGGCTCTATCCAAGTACTGCATTTCAGACTCTTTTGTTGACCATGATGGCTACTCCATTTCTTCTGAGGGATTCCTGCCCTCAGTAGTAGATATAATGGTCATCTGAGTTAAATTCACCCATTCCAGTCCGTTTTAGTTCGCTGATTCCTAGAATGTTGACATTCACTCTTGCCATCTCCTGTTTGACCACTTCCAATTTGCCTTGATACATGGACCTGACATTTCAGGTTCCTATGCAATATTAATCTTTACGGCATCGGACCTTGCTTCTATCACCAGGCACATCCACAACTGGTTATTGTTTTTGTTTTGGCTCCATTCCTTCACCCTTTCTGAAGTTATTTCTCCACTGATCTCCAGTAGCATATTGGGCACCTACTAACCTGGGGAGTTTCTCTTTCAGTATCCTATCATTTTGCCTTTTCATACTGTTCATGGGGTTCTCAAGGCAAGAATACTGAAGTGGTTTGCCATTTCCCTCTCCAGTGGACCACATTCTGTCAGACCTCTCCACCATGACCTGCCCATCTTGGGTGGCCCCACATGGCATGGTTTAGTTTCATTGAGTTAGACAAGGTTGTGGTCCATGTGATTAGACTGACTAGTTTTCTGTGATTATGGTTTCAGTGGTAGCTCCTCTCCATGAAGGGCTAACTAGTAAATATTTCCTACTTTGCAGCCCATACAGTCTCATCACAGCTGTTCAATCTGCCAATGAAACATGAATGCACTTATAATAGAGTATGCAAATAAATGGACATGGCTATGTTCCCACCAAAAATTGACTTGCAAAACCATACAACTGACCTGACTTGACCCATGGGTTATAGTCTTCTGATTCCTGGTTCAAGCAACAAAACCTGTTTTCTTTTACATGCCACTTACTCACTCAGGATCACTGGTTTCTTCCAATTTCTTTCTGAGACCCTGGTGGATGGACTGTGATCATCTTGACTGTTGGAGGTTGCTGTGCCAAAGGAAAGCAAAGGGCTTTTACTTGCCGCACCAATTGAGTGCCCAGAGCAAGAAGGGACACATACCTTATTTCAGCTCACAACTTACTGGCTACACTTAGTTCTAGATTCTGTCCCCCATCTAGCACAAAGAAGCAACAAGAGGTATAACAAAGGTTCAAATCTGATAGTGTGAGTGTAGAGGAGGGAGTGATTTAGAGAAGGATTTGTTCTGGGCTTCCAAATATAGGGTATGTTTCACAAATCTATTTTGAAATCAGTATAGACAATAGAATTTATTTGGCATGTGTGTTTTACTTAGAGTTAATATGGTGCACACTTTTATATGTATGTGTTTACATACATATATGTGTATCCATCCATTGTCTTTATTTACAAACTACACATATTTAATTTCCTAATAATTTAATAGACAGTATATAGTTGAGTTCAGCATTTTATTTATTCCTAAAATCTATCTTTTAACTATGTTTCAACATTTAAAGTTATTGCTATGGATAATCCGTCTGATTTTTCCACTTGTTTTCTATTTGTTTCATCTGATTTTTTCTGTTTTGGTTCCCACTGATGTTTTGTATCTTTTTCTTTTTTACTGCCTGCTTGTGGATTAATTAATTAAAACTAATTTTCTTATCTTTGATATTAGCCCATTATTTAAACTTGTTTAAAAATTATTTAGTGATTTCCCTGTGGTATACCACCTATTTTAAAATAACATACCACTTCACGTGTTGTATAATAAATTTATTTTACTTCCAATTGTTCACTTTCTTAATTTTTGGTAGTCTTGTCATATATTTCATTTTTATATACTCCATATACCCAAATTATACTGCTATTATTTTTTGCCGTAGTTTTCTTTAGAATGATTAAATGATCTGCTTTTGAAATATTTACAATAATTTTATTAATTTTAAATAGATCTTGTTGACATTGACATTGATGGTCTCCAGGTAATAAATTCTGTATAATTTTGTTTGTCAAAAAAGACTTTATTCATTTTTGAAAGATTTTCACTGAGTTTGGAATGCTTTCTGCACTTTAGAGAACTTACTACATTGTCTCATAGAATGCATAAATACTGACAAATCTGCTATATTGTAAATTCTATATTTATTTTGTGCTTGAAATTCTCCCAGCTGCTTCCAAGAATTTTATCTTTGGTTTTTAGTAGTTAGAATAGGAAGCATTTTAAGTTTTTTTGGATTGACATTTATCTAACTTGTGGTTCTCTGAGATTCTAGAAAATGTTTATCTAAGATTTCTTCAAATATTTCTTCATTTTATTTCTCTTTTCTTGGAATTACTCATGTGATTGGTATTGCCCCTCAGAGCTTAGATACTGTGTTCTATTTTTTCCCCTACTCTGATTTCACATTTTTATTCTATGGTTTCCATTGACCTATCTTCAAATCACTGATTCTCTCCTTTGCTGTGTTGAGTCCACTGATGAGCCTCTGGCAATCTTCTTAATATTTATTACTATGGTTTTTCATGCCTAGAATTATCATTTTACTCTTTATTATAGTGTTTGTCTCTGTTAAAATTTCCCATTTCCTCGTGCATGAAATCCACCTTTTCTACAAATATGTTAATTATATTTAACTATAATAATAATTGTTTTTAAATTCCATTCTAATAGTTCAACATATGAATCATGTGATTCTGATTCTTTTTATTTTATTTTCTGTTGATACTGGGCTGTTTGCAGTTGCTTTTTCTGTCTTATTTTTGAGCAAATGTTAGATATTGTGATAAGAGTAGGAATGAAGGTAATAATATGCATGCCCTCTATTGGGCATATCTCTTTTTCTGCTAGCCTCCTATTGTGGGATATTGACTAAATTTAGTCAGTAGTTGAGCTGGATTTGGATTTTGTTGTTGGCATTTTTACCTTCAGTGCACATTTACTTCAAATTTCTTAATACTTTGTATTATACTTAGGATAGAGTCTGGTTTGCTGACAGTTTTTCCTCAGCATTCCTGATTGATCCTCAAATCTGACCTCCCCTTTACTCTTTTTCCTCAAAAAAATCTCTCTCTCCAATTAGTAACTCATATGGGAAATAAAATTTGAGCTTTCCCTCATATGACAAAATAAATCCAGAAAGACTGATCACCTACATGTGGGAAATAGGGTAAGCAAAAGCATTAAAATTTATGAAGAAAATATAGGAGAGTAGTGTGTAACGAAGAACTTCATAACTGAAATGCAAATGGCACAAACCAGAAAAGATGCTCATAAACTTGTCCACATTAAAAAAAAAAACAAAAACAAAAACAAAAAACAGAAAAAACAAACACCTCTCTCTATGTTCCTGGCCTTCCTCTGGCAAACGACTGCAGCTGGTTGCTACTTTGTACTTGATGACCCAGTAGTTAGGGCATGGCGCCTTCTTGGTTATCATGGTCCAGCCTCAGCCTCAATCAGGCTCAGTGTCTGGGGCTTAGGAGTACATCCTTCTCAGTGATCCCGTCTCTCCCCAGAAGTAGACAGGAAGAGATGGGGATGACAGAGGATGAGATAGTTGAATGGCATCACCGACTCATGGATATGAATTTGAGCAAATTCCAGGAGATGGTGAAGGACAGGGAAGCCTGGCATGCTGCAGTCCATAGGGCTGCAAAGTTCAGATTCGACTTAGCAACTGAATAAAAATGATCTGAACCCAGGATGGTTTCCCATTTCTCTCCCATACTTTCTCGTGTTCTTTACCTGCAACTGCAAGGGGTCTTCCACTGTGTCCTGGGGCCATTGTGCTTGGTACCTTTGCACAGCATCTTAAAGCTTTTGCTTCTGAAAGAAAAAGTATGCAGGTGGGACATTTCTGACTTTCCTCCCCCTGAGGCTCACGCTGAGACTAAGATGTTCTTACATCACCTCCAGTCTTTTTCATGAGCCTCAAATGAAAGCCTGTGAAGAAAAGCCTGTGGATGACAATTCATGTTGTATATGTAGCTCCCCAACATCAGGGTTTCTACACCCTCATATTGTTCCACATTCAGCATTTAGGAATTCATTAAAAAAAAATTAGCCAAATTCCTTGTATCCACTGTGTAGTGGCCCCATCGTCCTCTTATGCTCTGGCACAGGTGAACCAGTGCCTGGTTTTACTAGTATTTAGGACAGCTGGCTGCTGTATAACCCAAGCTCCCTGATGGGCTCAAAAATTTTTATAATTTTACAGATTAAGTGGTTTTTGTTTTTGTTATGTTGGGGAACAGTGTCCTTCCTGACTTTCTATCCTAGTTAAAAGTCCATTTTGGAATGACAGCTACTTTCTATGAGGCTTGTGTTCTGCTTTACACGTTTTGGATAATCTTAGTTGAGAATGAAATCATTTTCTGTGGCTTCACTACAATATCTAGTTTATAACACATTGAGCTATAGTTATGCTGCAAATGTATATGAAATGGCTTTCTCAAATTATTTCTAAGCATATTTGATTGAGTACTCTTATGTGGTTAAAACCAAAACCTGTTCCTTAGATATCTAACAACTTAGGTCGTGATCCTGTCTGTCATTTTCTTAACTAAGTGATCTTTGTGCAAGTCACTGGACTTCTTTGGTTCTCAGCTTCCTCTCTATAGAATTAGGATGCGGAGCTGGTGATTTCTGTGGTCTACAATCTACTCTAAGATCAGTGACGATCTATTAATCTCCTCTTATCCACATAATTGGTGCACAGGTATTCTAATTTAACTAAGGGGCAATTCAAGAACAAGCCAATGTTATATACTTTGGTACTGAATTCTAAGTACAGCTAAGTACTAAACAGTGGAGCTTGAACTTATTCTTGAAAGAGAGAGGAGTTAGTCCAAAACAAGGAGAAGGTGGTGTGTTTCAGCATATATAATGCTAATCCAAAATTTCATTGTCTCTGTCTTTTGCAGAAGGCATAATTTAACCACTCTTAAACGTGTTATATAAGTCACATGCTATTGCAGATATAACACATTATTTTAATCATCTTAGTGTGTATGAGAAGGGGGAGAAACACAGAAGCGTGTGTGTGCGTGCACACACACACACACACACACACAGGTACAACTATTAAAGAGTTCTGGGCTGGGTACATCTGAGCACCTAAAGAGTTGGAATAATCTAAGGTCTTTCAGCGTCAACACCAGAACATTTTACTCAGTCATGCTCCCCATGTAGGAGCTACTACTTCCATCACTGGAGTTTTAAAAATTAATGCCGTCTGGCTCAAGAACTTTTTAAAGGTTAGAGTATGTGTTCTTTAAAGTTATTTTTATTGTAGAGCAGGAAATTCATCACAAAAAGCAACTCTCCTGTTTGGAGTCACATTTCACAGAATATAGACCTTAGAAGCCCAGTTGCCTCTTCTTTTTAAACCTAGTGTTCCTGAACGAGAGGTCGTCTCACTAGCTACACAGAAAGTAGAAGAAAGAATTCTTGACCAATATAAGTTCCATTTCAGAGCACCTGTGATATTTATGTTACTTAGGTATGTTTAATTTGATAAATTAGTATACATTAGTGTAAATACAAATTTTCATATCTCTACTTTTTACATCTTTACCAAGTGAATGTTGGTAACATAAACACTCAGCAAATCTGTTTTAAAGCTTAATTTTGTTGAGAGTTTTTACCTTCTTAAACATTAGAACACTATCTTCTTTACTTCACTTTAAAATAAATGTCTATTGACCAATGACTCTTCCAAGCATTTTTCTAGACATGTGTGCATGCTAAGTTGCTTAAATCATGTCTGATTCTTTGTGACCCTATGGACTGTAGCCCACCAGGTCCCTCTGTCCATGGAATTCCCCAGGCAAGAATACTGGAGTGGGCTGCCATGCCCTCTCTCCAGGGGATCTTCCTGTCCCAGCGATTGAACCTTCATCTTCTTTGGTCCTGAACTGCAGGTGGATTCTTTACTGCTGAGCCACCAGGCAAGCCATTTTTCTAGACTCTGGGGAACTAAATGAGGTAGGAAAATTTCTTGTTCTCAAGGAGCTGAGGGGTTTAGCCACAGACTGGAGTTGGGTTTGTCTTATTTTGTACAAGGAAGACTTCTCTGAATAAGTTACATTTGAACAGAGATGAAAATAAAGGAGCCAACCACCAAGATATCTGCAAGATAGTTTGCATGTAGTATTGTACAAATGTATATATAATATGATAAAATATTGCATTGTCTTGAGCTCATGAATATTAATAGACTGGAAAAGGTTGAGGTTACTATGTGATCTCTGTTTGCTCTTGATTAAAGATTTGCAATAATTTCTGATGAAGAAACTTACTTTTCCTGTTTCCAGATCCAGAAGGATAAAAAAGGTGAAAATATAGCCCCTAATTTAAATCATACAGAAAAAGTAGCGGAGCGAAAGGAAGGGACACTCCCAGACAGTACATGAGGCGGGCAGTGTCACATGGAAATTAAAACAAGCAAAGGCCTTGCTTTAAAAACCCCGGACAAGAAACCAGATTCAAACAGGGACAGTGGGCTCAAAATTGTGACAGCTAGTTTGTCAGGAAAAACAAGGATTCAGGGTTATGGGAGTTTAAAGCATTTGAAGAGAACCAATGCTTGGGAGCAATAAAATCAAGGATGTAGACAGACTCAGCCCTTCTTGGCCCCTAATAGGTCAAGTGCTGCGCCAGTGCCCAGAGAGACAACGGACTTTGCAAAGTTTAATTGTAGATACAGTCATATAGGCTCTTTTAGTTATAAATGTTTCATTTATTTTCATACTATATTAATTGTCATTTCATCATAAACATCAAGAATAGCTTAACAGGAACACTGACTCTGGAGTCAGAGTGCTTGGGTTAGAAGTTGATTCTGCCCCAACTAGTTATGTGAACTTGGTTTAAGTTTTTCTATCACTCTCTGCCTCAGTTTACCCATATGTAAAATAGGGTCATAATAGCACCCATCTTCTTGGGTTATGGGCTTCCTTTGTGGCTCAGCGGTAAAGATTCCACCTGCAATGCAGGAGATGTAGATGACCCAGTTTTGATCCTTGTGTCAGGAATATCCCCTGGAAGAGGGCCTGGCAACCCACTCCAGTATTCTTGCCTGGAGAATCCCATGGACAGAGGAGTCTGGCAGCATATAGTCCATAGGGTTGCAAAGCGCTGGACATGACTGAAGGGACCGAGCATGCACCCTGGGTTATAGTGAGGATTAAATTAATTAAAATACTGCATGCATTTAGATAATATTGGGGTTGTATACATTTATCCCTTCTGATTATGGGTCAATTTAGGAAGCTAAGCTAATATTGGTTAGCATGGTACCTGAGTGTGATAAGTCCTGCTATCCTTGTTCACTACTTTGACATCTAGACTGAGAATGGCAACTTGCTTGAATCAACCTGTATGAAATGAATGGATACAAAAGGGGCTAAGATATAATCATTTTTTTAACTTAAAGAGGGATGACAACAATTGCACAATTACAATTTCACCGTTAATCATGGAAATATGTCAGCAATCTCAGGCTACCTGAAGACTGGAATGATAAAGGTATTACTTAAAATAACAGCAGCTCTATCAGGAGAGGCGCTGTGTTGATCTTGACTGCTATTTGTAACCCAGCATTAAGTAGTATAGAAGCTCAGCGAAGATTTTCTAAAAGATTAAATGTGTGTTTTCATCAGTGTACTGAAACTTAGAAACCTGAGTCATCTTTAACAGAATTTATACATGGCCCCACTGATGTCAGAATGACCTTCAGGTTCAGATTTCAAAGCATAAGACAGAACCCGGTGCATTTAGAGCAATAAAAGGTCTAGTGCTGGTGTGCTGCCGCCTGGCTTTCATCATTCACCTTGTTCAACATGCTTGGATTATTATAATTAAATGGACATTTAAAAAAAAATAATTACCCCTCCAATATAAAAATTGGTCCACCGATGAGTTGTTTAAACTAATGTGTTTGTGGTGGTAAAGGGCTTCTTCTAAACCAGCTCTCAGACAGGTGCAATTTTAACCCTGGGAACAGACATCCAAAGGAGCCATTTGAAAGGGTGAAGGTGAGGGCACTCCTTAGGATGGTTAATTTTGAGAATGTTTCTTAGGAGGTCAGGCCTGTTATCTTTATGCCTTACCTTGCATCTGTGAAAGAATTTCAGTCTAAAATAGAACTGGAGGAAATGAAATAGAAAGTTTCATGCATAGTGCCCTCAGAAGAACAAAACTTAAGGACTGAGAGACTGACTTACAGAAAACTGATAATATTGGGATTCTCTTAGATAATCCAAAGCTGGTCAGGGATTGCCTCAATTTAACCCTGGGAAATTGTGCTTATGGTTTCCAGAGGAATGCCCAAGAAATGATCCAGGTTGGACTGGTCCTGCAAAATAAGCTGAAATGAACTTTGTTTGTAGAAGACTGGTTTTGTCTGCTTGGGGAATTTTCAAGCTACTCTCTATTCATTTTGATGTTAATGAACTCTGTTCTCTATACATCCTGACTATAAATACAACCTACTCCAAGCCCTCAATGGACCTGTCCATAGCTTGCTATAGCTAGCATGTTCCAAATTGCAGTTCTTTTGCTATTCCCAGATAAATTCGTCTTTCAGACAATTCTGAGCTTGCCTCATTTTACCTTTTCATTAGGTTTATACGTCTCTGAGAAGAACAAATGAAAAGAAGGGTGTAAATTTAGAGTGAATGAGTGAATCATTGCAAAACTCTGAAAAACTCTGAGACTCTTGAGAGAGTATGTGTGGATATTGGTAAATTGAACTTCTTTTCCAGTAGGTGTCTCATTCAGCTGGAATTACCTTTTAAAAGCCATTCTATGCATTGTGTGAGAAAGAAAAATTTTACTTCCAGTTGAGTTCCCTGTTTCATAATTTGAATGATTTATGAATGAAGGCTCTATGTTCAGTCATATTTGTCCTTGGCAGGTTGGTAGTCTGATCCATTCTCAGGAATTAGATGATCAATTCAATTTTGCAGATCTGATTACCAGATTGATTAGACAGTAAATGATAAGGCCAAGTAGAAATTATCATTTGGCATCAACTAATATGACAATTAAAAATGAAATTGACCTCAAAATGTTGAATATATTGTTCAGTATAGAAAAAGATCTAATAGTTAGGAGGCGATGGCACCCCACTCCAGTACTCTTGCCTGGAGAATCTCATGGATGGAGGAGCCTGTTGGGCTACGGTCCATGGGGTCGCAAAGAGTCGGACACGACTGAGCGACTTCCCTTTCACTTTTCACTTTCGTGCATTGGAGAAGGAAATGGCAACCCACTCCAGTGTTCTTGTCTGGAGAATCCCGGGGATGGGGGAGCCTGTTGGGCTATGGTCCATGGGGTTGCTAAGAGTCGGACATGACTGAACGACTTCCCTTTCACTTTTCACTTTCATGCATTGGAAAAGGAAATGGCACCAGACTCCAGTGTTCTTGCCTGGAGAATCCCAGGGACGGGAGAGCCTGGTGGGCTGCCGTCTATGGGGTCGCACAGAGTCGGACATGACTGCAGCGACTCAACAGCAGCAGGGCAATGGTCCTTAATCTTGGATTGCATCAGATTCATCTGATGACTGACTCAGTAGGTCTGGGTGGGGCTGGAGAATTTGCCTTTCTAACAAGTTCCCAGGTGATGCTTCTGCTTCGGAGATCATACTTTGAGGAGCACTGCTCTTTAAATAAAAGAAGAAAAAAAACTATATTTTAGTTTAACATATCAAACAAATATAAATGATAATAATTTTCAGGCAGGAGAGATTTGAACTGGGGTTACATTTAGATATAAATTGAGGAGTACAGAATATGTAATATTCATACCCCTAGTCTTGAATATTCGGAAAAGGTGATGGCACCCCACTCCAGTACTCTTGCCTGGAAAATCCCATGGACGGCGGAGCCTGGTGGGCTCCGCCGTCCATGGGGTTGCGTAGAGTCAGACACGACTGAAGCAACTTAGCAGTAGCAGCAGTCTTGAATATTAGGTAGCAAAATCTTTCATAACTATATACCTAAACTCTGGTTTAAAAACCAGAAATTCCTGGTGATTGAATATAAAGATAGAGTACATTTCAAATGAGGCCTTCTGACAAGTTATTGGTAGAGTTCGCTGTTAATAAAATAAATGAGCAGTAGTAAGTATAAGCAATGAAGTCACGCTTAAATCATGATAACTTGCTGTGTGCTGAGAGTATTTAAAAAAGACTTGTAGGCTAGTCCTTGTTTAATAAGCCACAAACTAATGAAAGGAACGTGTTCCAAACATACAGAATGTTAGCAACATTAAGAAACAATGCATTCTTGGGGCCATAATGGGTGGTACCAAGAGTCTAGTTTTCAGAATACAGAGGGAGGCAGATACTGGGGACTCAAGTGACCAGGCCTCGGTTGGGGATCTGGCCTTGGCTTTTACTCAGTGCCATTCACCAGTGATGCCAAGTGAAACCGAGTGCTGAGGAAACTCTGCTGGTGCAATTTCTGTTGCTTCACATTTCTTATGAGGAATATTCCCAGAGCAATGAAGCAGGTTAATTAAGATGCCAACTGCTGCCACAATTTCTGAGCAGACTAACACCACACATGATTTCGGTGTAACTAACTGATGTTTGTTCCTGCTTGCAAAATCTGTGTTTGTACAACTGGGGCAGAGTCCAAAAGGACTGTAAGAAGTTAATTAGATTGGTTTGCCAAGGCCTTGTCATCTGGGCCCAGGACCAGGGAACAGGATAAACACAATGAATACAAATCTGTACACATATGTAAAAGATGGTGGTTAGGATTATGAGTCATACAATTATCCAGTTTCACTTGATCAAAGATTTTAGTAATTATTAACTACAAATGGAACATAGGTCAGGAATTTTATGATGGAAAATGAGATAAGAAATGTTTATCCTGATATCAGTGGTTTCTCTGCCATAGTCTTGTGTCTCAATAATCACCTGTGATGTTTAAAAACAATAGAGATTCCAGGCTCTCATCTCTAGAGTCTGATTCAGAATATATGGAATGTATCCTGGAAATCTGTATTTTTTAAATCAGTTCACCTAGTGCCTTGGTTTCATGGCCATATTTGGAAAATATTGGTCAAAACATGCACACAGGATGTGCACACAATACTATGCCCTGTACTGAGAGGACTGAAAAGATTTGCAGGCTAGAAGCCCACAGTCTGGTGAAATGAACATGATCCAGACATTTGGGGTGATCAGCAACCCTCTGAAGCAATGCGTTGTTGGACTATTGGGTGCTGCTGAGTCTGTTTCAGGTCAGGGAAAGAAGAAGACCCACTCTCCCAGAAAGAGGTCATTAAGCAGTAGGTGGCCAAATCATTTCCTAAATATCACAGTCAAGGGAGAGTTGGCTGGGGATCTTTAACCTCTGCAGTAGCATGTGACTGGAAGAGTTACCAGGCTTAGCCTTCCGGGTAGGAAATGTTTTATACACAGATCCTCCTAGGGGAGTGTCTGACATGGAGAGGGAGCTCAGTACAGATGGAAGCAATCATTTGCAAAGCTAACCTAGTTAGTCAATCCAGTGTTGCTGGGAGACCCAGTGACATCAGCTCATGAAAGGGATGCACGCAGTTCAAAATGCTTTATCAAAACACAGACCGGATTGTCATTGATAGAATCATCATTTATATTTTACTTTTTAGCTAATTAGTTCTCTCTGATTGCCGCCCGTGGCAACCTCAATTGGCTTTGTTGTGTTATAAGCTGATATATGGAGAGCCTAAGACACTGTTATCCGTTTACTATAAAATCCTGTATCCTGTGTGACCAGACAGTGAGAAGTTCCCCATGGAAATGGAGTGATTCAAAAGCCTCGTACCCACACCTTAGCCACTGCTGTGGACTCAGAGCCACAGAGGTGAGAACACACCTCTCGTCCCTTTACTGTCTCTTCGCTCCCTCCCCACATCCTTGTAACAAAGTTACAGCTGTACTCTGTACCTTCATGCATGTAATCTGTGGCTCTGTGTTGAGGGCATACGCTGAATCTGTGGGTGGGAGGCACCCTGAGGGCACAGCACATCTATTACCCTGGAGAATGCGGAGCAAGGAAACGAATGATAATAGCAAAATGCTAATGCCGCAAATGAGCTGAAAATGATGATGTAGCACTTGGAGCATTCCGGTTCTTCTTGTGATGAGGCGGGGCCTCTCCTTAGCTTGATACATCAGCATGCCTTAGAGAAGTCTTGCAGGGATGTTTGTCTCTCAGTGATAGAGAGAGCTCATTAGCATATGGAGCCTTCTCCAGTGACAATTACCTGAGGAGGCACACGGACCGCCTTTGTGCAGCTAAGGCGGTGTAATCGTGCTTAAGGGGGCATTTTGACAAACAAGCCAAACCCATTACTTTTATCCACCTACAAAAGCAAATTAATTGAACAATTAGTCGTAATAGCTTGAATGTACATAACAAGGCATCTTGCATGTCAGAGTACCCTACCGACAAAATAGAATGCTCCACTCGCGAAAGATGGAGCCACCCTCTTCACTATTTCCAGGCAGTTGAAAGAGAATGGCATAACCAGATGAAAGGGGAAAATTCCCTGAAGGAGACTGAGCTGGAAACTAACTGGTCCCATCTGTGACTACTGGATGGCCATCGAGAAAGTAAACCCTGTGTTCTATTTGTAAAGGAATCAGCATCACTAGATACCAATAGATTAGATATGACTTTAAACATAGCAAAATAATAGAGTTGACACTAACATCTGAGGCAGTTTCTGTGCCTCTGTATTTAAAGTGGAATATTTATGGATTTGGGGGGCTGGATAGGAAGGAGGAGACAGTGAGGGTCAGAGAGAGAGAGAGAGAAAGAGTAGGCCTTCATTTTCGTATAAAGGGTCTCGCTCCTCTGAAGGAAACCTGATCAGATGTTTTGATTGCAAGTCACCATGCAATTGTTAGCCGTCCCATGCTGTGATTGGAATGGCTCTTCAGGTCTAGTTCTTTAGTATTTAGCAGTCCCTGTGTCATGCTTGCTTCCATCCTGCTGAAGCTCATAGACACAGAACAGTTAACAAGTGCAATTAGTATACATCCCCATTCTGAAGACACTAATAACTGCTCGCACTGAAATACATAGCTGACAGCACTCTGGACTTTGATAAGTTTCAAAAGGATAACTTTCAGATGATCAAATAGTATCATAATATCTTCTTTCCCTATAGATTTATTCATGTGAAACCCCCAAGTTTTATAAACAGCTGGTTATTTTCCCCTAATGTGGGGAAGGGGAAAAAAATACCATTATTAACACCCTCTTGATATTACAGGAATAAATTCCTTTATACTCACATTGGGCTAGAGAGCATGGGGGAAGCAGAACTAGACTTCTGAAGATCCTTATTTTAGGCAGACTCTTCTTTGATAGACTCTTTTCTAGAGGAGCCCCAGGAGATAATTACTATCCTCAACTTTAGGCATAAGTCACTTTGCTTGTGTTCTATAATTTCCTTATTCTATCTAAATGTCATCTAACTGTGGTTGATGTAACATTTTCTTAACTATATTTGACTTTTTTTTGGCCCATCTAAAAATTATAGATTTTCTCCCAATCTGCTGAATGTATACTAACATTTGCAGGTTTATTAAAATAATCTTTCCAAAATATTGCTTCTTCAATGTCATATACCCATTATAAAACTCTCATGATTTTCTGTTGCCTCCCAAAGAGAATCTGTATGTGCCTTTTTGAATTGCTAAGTCATCTACAGACTGATGTCAATCCATCTTCCTAGAATTTTGTTGCCAGTATCGCTCAGGACACTCACTTCATTCTAATTAGACTGCTTAAAAAAAAAAAAAAGACTATCTGACAAAAGAAGAAAATAGAGGAAATTTTAAAATAATTAAATATTTGTTAATGTAGAAGAAAACAAAAAATAAAAATCTAACAAAGAACAGGTGAGACAAATTTTAAAAAAATAGATATGTATATAGATTTAAACCCAAGATATCAGTAATTTCGTTAAAGATAAATAGAGTATTTTAAAAAAATGTGCTCAGACCAGACTAAAAACAAAAGCCAAAAAAAGTGCTTTAAAAGATACACACATTGAATAAAAATCTCAAAAGTCAGAGTAAAAGGATGATAAAAGATATACTATTTAAACATCAACTGAATGAAAACTGAGTGTAGCTACGTTTACACTGGGAAAAGTAAATTTTTGAGCATACTAAATATAAAGAGTGACATTTCAAAATAAAATGTTTAATCTAACAGGAAAAGGTAATAGTCCTAAATATGTATGCTCCTAATAACTTAAAAATATAAACCAAAAAAATGAAACTGAACCACACTCTTAATTGTGAAGGTATAAGAAAAGCACTTTAAGCCATAAGAATTCAGAACTTTTGACTCTTAGGGACCCTTGCTTTGAAAGCTAGTATGTACTAAACAAATGAGGAAGTTATCCAAGTGAAAAGATGGCCTTGGATTTAGGAAAAAATATCCAGTGATGACAGCAGTGAGCAGGTCTAGAGATGAATCACCCATTATTTTTCATTTATTTTTTTATTATGTTTAATTATATAGGGCTTCCCTGATGGCTCAGATGGTTAAGCATCTGCCTGTAATAGAGGAGACCCTGGTTTGATCCCTGGGTTGGGAAGATCCCCTGGAGAAGGAAATAGCTACTCACTCTAGTATTCTTGCCTGGAGAATCCCATAGACAGAGTAACCTGAGAGGCTACAGTCCATCAGGCTGCAAAGAGCTGGACATGGCTGAGCAGCTAATACTTTCACTTTCACATTTAATTATTACTTTGTGATAAAAATCATTTTAAGTTGAAAAGTAACATGCTGTTAGAGGAAATCTGAAGAAAAAAATGATAAAATAAACATTACCCTAATTCTATCTCCCAGACTGTTTAGTTTTGGGTATATTCCCTCAAGTCATTTATAAAACACACACACACACACACCTTGTTTAAGCAAAATTGAAATGGTATTGCACTGCAATTTTTAATGCCCCCAGTTCTATTATCGACATTTCTCTTTTCTGTCTTATAAATCAAAAACATACATTTTAACAACTACCCAGTTTTCTAGCATCTAACTGTTGAGATTTTATTTAACCACTAGCCGATGGTTGAATCTCTAAGGTGTTTCTAAATTCATGAGTGTTATAAATAATGTTGCAATAAATATCCTTTTACATAAACATTACATATTCCTTTCCCTTAATCAGAGGTTATATAAATAATGTAGCAATAATTGTCCTTTCCTCATAAAAAATACTGATTATTTCCTTATGATAAATACTTAAAAACAGAACTACTTACTCAAGTACATGAATCATTTTAAACTTCTTGATAACATATCCTTGCAAAACTGATTTCTATGAAGACTGAATGCATAATGATACTATTAGAGGACAAAGTTGAGTGGTCCAGAGAGTATATGATACCAAGGAAGGCAAGGGTCAAGGTGGGCTGGAGAGGCCAGGAGAGGCCGCAGGCATGAGCTCTGGCCTCGTCTTTGGGAAGTTCATTTCCCTGCCGTTCCTGCTTCACGTTTCTTAGCAGGAATGCTTCCTAAGAACTGAAGCAGGTTAAGATGCTAAGAAGGCTGCCACAGTCTGTGGATCACCATCACTCGGACATCAGTGTGACAATAGGCCTGCCTGCAAATGCCATGTCTTTGTAGCTGGCACTGAGTCTAGCAGGACAGAAGGGGAAAGACAGGGGCAGTTCAGTGTGCTGCCCCCTTGTCACCTGGTGCAACCCAAAGGCTGTGTGAGTATGATTATCATTAATGCAACTCTTTATTGCTTTATCATAGCTGTGGTTTTTAAAAAGTCTATTAACTGCAAATAGGATGCAAATAGGAACATTTATTTTGGAGCGTAGAAGATGAATCCCAAACAACTCTCCATATGCTAGTGGCCTCAGAATTACCCGGGGAGTTTTAGACCTTGCATCTCAGGCCCATTCAAAAAGATGCTGATACAGAAATGACAGATTTTGATCACGAAGGGTGTATACCAGAGTCCCTATTTCACCTTACTCACGCTGATTCTGAGATCTTATATATATATACACCTATGGTGGTAAATACTAGTGATAAAGTACCCATCTGCCCATGGGTTTGCAAAGAGCTGGACACAACTGAGCGACTGAACTGAACTGAAAGTACCTGTCTGTGAATGCAAGACACATAAGCGATATGGGTTTGATCCCTGTTATATATATATACACCTATGGTGGTAAATACTAGTGATAAAGTACCCATCTGCCCATGGGTTTGCAAAGAGCTGGACACAACTGAGCGACTGAACTGAACTGAAAGTACCTGTCTGTGAATGCAAGACACATAAGCGATATGGGTTTGATCCCTGGGTTGGGAAGATCCCCTGGAGAGGGAAATGGCAAATCACTCCAGTATTCTTGCCTGGGAAATCCCATGGGCAGAGGAGCCTGGTGGGCTCAGTCCATGTGGTTGAAAAGAGTTGGATATAACTGAAGTGACTTAGTACATGCACACACATAAAGATACATATGTGGATATATATATATATGCATATATTTGTGTATATGTGTGTGTATATATATATATAGTGTGTATGTGTGTGTTGGATTTTATAGGGCAAATAAAGCCATTTTGTAATAGACTTAGTTGAAATTTGCGTTTCTCTCGGTCCTAGAGAGAATGAGACTGTTGATGTAAATTTGGGGATATATTTTTTAAGTTGCCACCTCACATTGCTTTTTACCATTTTTTTTCTATCAGAATATCTTAATATTCTTTATTGGATTTTAAGAGCTCTTGAATATTATAATTTATTTTCCATTTTCTAAGAATTTGGAAATGGCAGAAATGAAATTATTCTCTGAGAGCTCAGTTTAGAAATTAATATATAATAGAGTGGACCAGACATGTGAAAATTTTGCTTTAAGAGAAAATGGCTTCCTGACTGTCAAGAAATGAGTTATTGAATTTATTACTGTATCTTTAAAAAGGTCATGGCGTTTGTAAGGTATCCTATGGAAGTAAATAAAAATGTGAATTCAAGTGTCAAATATTACGTAAGCCAGCCAATATTATGGTCTTGAGAGAAGACTGAGTCCTATCCACACATTATTTCAGGTCATTGTTATTAAATATTCAAATCATGCTGCTAACTATTATTGATTTGATTTCACTTTCCTCAAGAAACTCCTTTTGCTCCCCATATGCCTACAGGGAGAACATGTGCTAGGCAGAGGGCATGAATGTTTGATGTCTCAGCAGTTTTGATTCTCATTACAAATTAATAAACCAGGATCTTGATTATACTTTGAATACTGGGCAAGAGGGTGTTGAGTGGCATTTAAAACTGACTAGCTCCTTCTGCAGTTATACTTCTCAATAATGAAAAAAAAATTGCCCTTCTGGCTTTATGTATACAGTCTCATGAGCTTGGTAAATATGAGTCTAGCCCCGATGGACAGATTCACTCAGGGTCACTAAAAATCACTGTGAGCCCACGAAGGAAAGACTTGGGACTCCAGCATTGCCACCTTGGTGTTCTATCATTTCCTTAACCTAAATGAACCTCTTTGAGTTTCAGAAAAACATTCACCTTATAAACTGAGAAAGAATTTTCATAGTTTTTGTTTATAGTGTTTAAGGATACTCTATCAAATATATATTATAATGATATATTCATGATTGTATGACTATGCTCATATTGTATATCTAACTTGGTAGTCGGTGGATGATTCATAAATGTTTGATAATGCCTAGGAACCTATGACGTCTGCATTTTTCAAAGTCTTTCCAGTGAAACTGATCTCTAAACGAAAGGGGAAAGAAAACACAAATGGGAGCCCAAAGGGCTGGCCTGTATTCTACATAAACTTTGTCGCTTCTTCATGATATAGTGGTACTTAGTTTGTATGAGTCCAGTCATTCTGGTAGCTTCAAGAATACATGATGTGGCACGATATATGTAGGAAACTATAAGCAGTTTGGTGCTCTTGCAAAGTCTAGTGTGAGGCAACTAGTGAAAAAGCTAGAGGGGTCAGGAGCAGTCAGAAGAGAAAGTGATGGTGAAATAGGTGAAGGCATTCAGCACTGATGCTGTAGGTAGATGAGAACCATCAAAGAACCATGGAACAGAGAAAGGTCTAAATGAGGTTTGCATTTGTTCAGTTCAATGCAGCAGAATTGGAGGGACGAAGAGAGGCTGGTCAGGGGGCAATGGCATAGGTCTGCTGCTGCTGCGTCACTTCAGGCATGTCCGATTCTGTGTGACCCCATAGGTGGCAGCCCACCGGGCTCCCCCGTCCCTGGGATTCTCCAGGCGAGAGTATGGAGTGGGGTGCCATTGCCTTCTCCGGTGGTATAGGCCAGGTGACAGAATATGGGGGCTGGCACTGGGTCAGAGTGGAGAGGGATGCAGAAACAGGAGTGGTTTTGAAAAAAAAAATATTTGTAATGGATTAGAAATTAAACGCTGTTGGAAGGCCACTTAGTTATTTAATTTGAGGATGTTGTTTAACAGGAAGTATCCAATTGATTAGAACAAATCCCAGACAAGTTCTAAGCATATGAGAGGATTTTTAATATCCCTTAAATTTTTCCACCAAAGCTTGGGGTGTGATGCCTTGAAAGTCACTGGGAACTTCTTGGAACAGCCCAGGCTGGTTTTTAGGCCCCTGTGCCTTTTTTTGTCTTTTCCTCCATTTATTTCCCTTAATGCTTAATGGAGCAGTTTCAGTTTTGTAGGTAAACACAAGCCCTTGTCCTGTTACTTCTCTCATCTTTTACTCCCTTTCAGAATTGATTCTTTAAAATCCCACATTCTTATTCTCTCCTGTTGCCAGGTCCCTGATATCAGAGGTAGGAGAAACCACTGACAATTCAATAACATGCAAATAAATTTGTATTCCAGGAAATGCCTCTGGGATAAGATGCCAGGAAAACAATTCTGAAGGAGTTAAACCCGAATGGTGGAAGTGCAGATGCTGGCAGCTTAGTTGAGAAGACACATTTGGAGTTAGAGAGATATTCCTCTCAAATATCATCTCATTAAATGTCAAATAGTACCACCTGGTCATCCTCACTCTTAGAAAGAGGCTCACCATCCAGGCTTTACTGCTCACTTTGTTTGCACACCTGTAGAAACAGAATATTCGAGTAACTGATTTAAACCTTTCATTTAGTTTGAGTCCATCTGGGCAAAGCCAGTAACGGGCAGAATCATTATTAACTAGATAGGTCAAAACACTGATTAATTCAGAATCCCAAGTGACTCCATGCCAAAGAATGGGATTAAATTTTATGGCTGAGACAAACTCCAGCCCTTTTTTATTGAGGGTCTACTTCTGCTTTCTATAGCTCCATTCAACTGCACGGTCTGTGCTTTCACACCCCCGACTCGGTCCCACCAAGTACCTTTGCCCACTTTAATCAGATCATATGTGAGATTGGAGGGCCCACTGTTCTGGCTTCCCTGCGGTGAGCAGCTGTCGGTCCATCCAGTCTCAGCCTGCTGTGTGGGTCAGTCTCTATGACGGCTTTTGTCTCTTTATTTCTGCTCAGTACTTTGGTTCCCTTGCTGGAATTGGAGACTTGCCTTGAGTGCCAGCCCAAATGGCTAGGATCTTGTCAACATGCCTGCCACTTGACATTCCCTGCAATTTGGCAGCTGAGTGCTGTCTCCGTTAGTGCCAGCCACTGACAGAGGTCTTGTTCCAAATTAAATGGACCACCCCAAACTCAGAGTCTGCCACCCACCTGACTTAGGGCCTCACCTCTGCCTGGTGACACCTGGGGCCCAGCAGATGGGATCCTGGTTAACATCAGGGAAGTTTGGAACTAACACTACTCATGTGAACCTTGATGTAAATTGTCTTCGATTCCTGGAGGGAGCAAAAGAACTCTAAAGCCAGCCGATGCTCTGCCCTGTCTGCACCCCTGTTCTACACATCTCAAGGCTTACAGGCCTTGTTGCCCACCATTTGAAGCTAATACATTAAGTCTCTGGTTTGTCTAGCTTTATTGACCCCAGATTTAACCTCAGCATGATTTAAAATCTCTGTTTGTATCTCTGCATCTCTGGGTCTACTTTATGTTCAGCAAAGCATATAAACTTATCAAAAAATTTTTCAGTGTTTATGATTCAGTGCAATATATCTGGAAAGTAGCAGGTGACAAACCCATATTATACTGACTCTTTTTTGAAGTTCATGTTAGAAATACAGCCAGGATTGATGAACCTGGAAAAAGATACGTAGAAGGAGAAGAAAAATACTTGCTCTTGGTATGAGGATAAAAACGAAGAAAAGGGATACTCAGTGTTTGATTTTTTTTTTTTTCAGGCTTCTAAGGGGAAATAAACTCTTAGAGGACTTTTCTTGTGGAATTGTTTCTGTGGAAAATAATGGTACATGGAAACTTGTTGAAAAAGGTGGAGGGAGAAGAGAGAAAATAATTGGCAACTGAAAAGCATGCTGTTCATCAAATAAACCATTCATGCAGGTTTAATGCAGAGCCGTCCACAGCACAGACTTTCAAGAACCCCCACGCCTGGTCAACCCAACTATGCAGAATTGAGAACTGCATTATTTTCCACACCTGAGTTTCTAATTTGAAACAAACAAAAAATGCATTTGATGTAACAAAATGAAGAATATCTTATCTATCCTTAATGAATCATTTTTGTAGTTGCTTAAGGTATACTTAATGATTGACTACAGAATTTAACCCGCCAGGTTATCTTCAAGCCATGTTCTACCTAGTTAGGTTTTGAATTAGGTCCACTCCCCCCACTGCCTCTCCACTGTCCCTACCATCTCCCACCCCATCTCAGATCCCACTGTCCACAAGCATTACCTCTTTATCCCTATGTACTTATTCACTTTATTACTGTTTACTGAATATTTCTGTCTTCTCTCACCATCTAAGAACCAGGTGCTACCCTCTCTTGGGTTATGCCTCTCGTGGCTGGAACCCTGCTGCAAAGAACATTCTAAATCTCAAACCAAAATCATTAACTCAAGAGAGGGATGTCACTGAAATAAAGGAATTAAACTCTGCTGCTTGTGTTGCGAGCGTCAAATAGCCAGTCAGACTTGGATAGTCAGAAAATCTCTTCTGACCCCATCAAGTCATCTCATGTAGCTGGTAGCTAGTTCCTCTTGCCCTGAAGGTATGCAGAACTGTGGACTAGGCCTCCAGTAAATGGCTAATCAGCTCTCACTATGCAGCTTAAAAGAGTGAAGTCACTCCGTCCGACTCTTTGTGACCCCGTGGACTGTAGCCTGCCAGGCTCCTCTGTCCATGGGATTTTCCAGGCAAGAGTATTAGAGTGGGTTGCCATTTCCTCTTCCAGGGGATCTTCCCGACCCAGGGGTTGAACCTGTGTCTACCCACATTGTAGGCAGATGCTTTACCGTCTGAGCCAGCAGGGAAGATATGCTGCATAACTCTGCAGTAAAATGTGCTAAACCTGGACCCAGGCCACCACATTGACATGACAGTCAGTCCAAAGTGTTGAGCTGAGAGATTTAGGCAGTGAGTATTGCAGAAATCAGTTGCATAGTGCCTCTTCTCTAATGTAATTGATTTTTATTATTGTTTTGGCTGCTCTGGGTCTTTGTTGCTGCCCACAGACTTTCTCTGGTTGTGGCGAGCTGGGGCTATGCTCCAGTTGCAGCAGGCAGGCTTCTCCTTGTGGTGGTTTCTCTTGTTACAGAGCAAGGGCCCTAGAGATCCTGCTCAGCAGCTGTAGTGCATGGACTTAGTTGCCCCACTGCATGTGGAATCTTCCTGGATCAGAGACCGAACCCATGCCCCCTGCATTATCAGGCACATTCTTAACTACCAGACCACCAGGGAAGTCTGGAACAGTGTCCTGATTATTGGGTAAGCACCGACTGATGTGGATGCTGGCATTGGCTCTCTGATGGAGAGACATGTAGATCCATCAGGCTGAGTTCTACAATATTAGGTTTTCTAACCACAGTATTTGTTTCCACCTCTACACAACTCAGAGAAAGGAGTTATTGGCAGTTTTAAAACTTCTGAGGCATAAAGTGTATAAAAGAAAATGGAAAGAAAAGTTGAGCAGTTGAGGTTAAGTAAGTTTTTATCAGATACTTGGGAGAAAGTATTTGGAATCCAAACACTAATGCTAAGGAATTTTAACTGTTTAAAAGAATGATTTGCTAAAATATAACAATAGAGATGGCGTCTCTGCATACTGTGATTTTTTTTTTCCTCTTTATGGCATGGTTTCCACTGTCACTCATACTGCTTAATCTCTTCTCAAATGTTTAGTTTGCCAAATGGGAGGAAAGTAAACTTCCCAAATAGACAGCACCCAGAGTTAATATTTTGCAAAATTTGCTGAGTCTGAATACAATGAAGCAGTGATTTGAGGAAAATGCAGATAATATTGTTAGAGATACCAAGGGAACATTTCATGCAAAGATGGGCTCGATAAAGGATAGAAATGGTATGGACCTAACAGAAGCAGAAGATATTAAGAAGAGGTGGCAAGAATACACAGAAGAACTGTACAGAAAAGATCTTCACGACCCAGATAATCATGAGGATGTGATCACTAATCTAGAGCCAGACATCTTGGAATGTGAAGTCAAGTGGGCCTTAGAAAGCATCACTAAGAACAAAGCTAGTGGAGGTGATGGAATTCCAGTTGAGCTGTTTCAAATCCTGAAAGATGATGCTGTGAAAGTGCTGCACTCAATATGCCAGCAAATTTGGAAAACTCAGCAGTGGCCACAGGACTGGAAAAGGTCAGTTTTCATTCCAATTCCAAAGAAAGGCAATGCCAAAGAATGCTCAAACTACCGCACAATTGCACTCATCTCACACGCTAGTAAAGTAATGCTCAAAATTCTCCAAGCCAGGCTTCAGCAATATGTGAACCGTGAACTCCCTGATGTTCAAGCTGGTTTTAGAACAGGCAGAGGAACCAGAGATCAAATTGCCAACATCCGCTGGATCATGGAAAAAGCAAGAGAGTTCCAGAAAAACATCTATTTCTGCTTTATTGACTATGCCAAAGCCTTTGACTGTGTGGATCACAATAAACTGTGGAAAATTCTGAAAGAGATGGGAATACCAGACCACCTAACCTGCCTCTTGAGAAATCTGTATGCAGGTCAGGAAGCAACAGTTAGAACTGCACATGGAACAACAGACTGGTTCCAAATAGGAAAAGGAGTACGTCAAGGCTGTATATTGTCTCCCTGCTTATTTAACTTATATGCAGAGTACATCATGAGAAACGCTGGACTGGAAGAAACACAAGCTGGAATCAAGATTGCCGGGAGAAATATCAATAACCTCAGATATGCTGATGACACCACCCTTATGGCAGAAAGTGAGGAGGAGCTAAAAAGCCTCTTGATGAAAGTGAAGGAGGAGAGCGAAAAAGTTGGCTTAAAGCTCAACATTCAGAAAACGAAGATCATGGCATCCGGTCCCATCACTTCATGGGAAATAGATGGGGAAACAGTGGAAACAGTGTCAGACTTTATTTTTTTGGGCTCCAAAATCACTGCAGATGGTGACTGCAGCCATGAAATTAAAAGACGCTTACTCCTTGGAAGAAAAGTTATGACCAACCTGGATAGTATATTCAAAAGCAGAGACATTACTTTGCCGACTAAGGTCCGCCTAGTCAAGGCTATGGTTTTTCCTGTGGTCATGTATGGATGTGAAAGTTGGACTGTGAAGAAAGCTGAGCGCCGAAGAATCGATGCTTTTGAACTGTGGTGTTGGAGAAGACTCTTGAAAGTCCCTTGGACTGGAAGGAGATCCAACCAGTCCATTCTGAAGGAGATCAACCCTGGGATTTCTTTGGAAGGAATGATGCTAAAGCTGAAACGCCAGTACTTTGGCCACCTCATGCGAAGAGTTGACTCATTGGAGAAGACTCTGATGCTGGGAGGGATTGGGGGCAGGAGGAGAAGGGGATGACCGAGGATGAGATGGCTGGATGGCATCATGGACTCGATGGACGTGAGTCTGAGTGAACTCCGGGAGATGGTGATGGATAGGGAGGCCTGGCGTGCTGCGATTCATGGGGTCGCAAAGAGTCGACATGACTGAGTGACTGAACTGAACTGAACTGATTGTTGAGGGAAAATATCTTCAGAGGAAAATAACATTTGGCTAAAATACAAGCTTTGAAGGAAAAAGAGGATAGCTGTGAAGACAAAAGGTCAAATATCAATGATAAGGTGGTGAAGGTGAAGTTGCTCAGTTGTGTCCGACTCTTTGCGACTCCATGGACTGTAACCTACTAGGCTTCTCCGTCCATGGGATTCTCCAAGCAAGAATACTGGAGTGGATTGCCATTTCCTTCTCCAGGGGATCTTCCTGACCCAGGGATCAAACCCAGGTCTCCCGCATTGGAGGCAGACACTTTAACCTCTGAGCCACCAGGGAAGCCCAGAAGAAAGGCTTCCCTGACCGGGAAACGAACCCGGGCCGCGGCGGTGAGAGTGCCAAATCCTAACCACTAGACCTTTCTGAAACATATACGTTTATTTGGAAAAATTCACTCTTTTGGGAATCCATTTCTAGGAATTTTAATAAATACATAGAGTTTTGTAATTGCCTTAAAATCAATATTCAAAGACACTCCTCATCCCCTCCAATATTCCTTCCTTTCCTAGTTTCTCTTTTAGTAAAAACAAAAGTGCCCCAATAGTGGGACTCTTGGTAACTGCTACTCTCTTTTCTACAGCTATCAATTATATAATAATAGTGTCATAAAATTAAAAAATTAATACTTAGTCATACACTTGAATAAAATATTTTAAAAACTGAATTTGACTTTAGATGAATATATTTTTGCAGAGACATGTTGTAGGATGAGAAATGAAAAGAAGGTTCAAGCACAAAACACCTGAAACTTGAATAAGAAAAAATGTGAATTTGTGAGACAAATTGAAAACATTTGAGTGTTAAAGCTTGTTCATGTCAACTTACAATGTAAAACTTCAGGTGTCAACTTAAAATGGGACTGAGTGCATAGCAATTCAAAACTATTTTTGAGGGAAAGTGAACAAGACATTGAAAACCAGTCAACTAAAAAGTTAGTCCTTCTATGGAGAATTGTTTTATCATAACAATCATTTCTGTCCTCTACCCTTTGCTTTCTCAGTCTCCAACCTAAGGCAAACCTTTCTGTTTTTCCTCCATATTCTCCAGTTCTCCTTCTCATTACTTTCAGTTCAGTTCAGTTCAGTCGCTCAGTCGTGTCCAACTCCTTGCAACCCCATGGACTGAAGCATGCCAGGCTTCCCTGTCCATCGCCAACTACCAGAGCTTACTCAAACTCATGTCCATTGAGTCAATGATGCCATCCAGCCATCTCATCCTCTGTCGTCCCCTTTTCCTCCTGCCTTCAATCTTTCGCAGCCTCAGGGTCTTTTCCAATGAGTTTGTTCTTCGCATCAGATGGCCAAATTATTGGAGTTTCAGCTTCAGCATCAGTCCTTCCAATGAATATTCAGGACCACTCTCCTTTAGGATGGACTGGTTGGATCTCCTTGCAGTCCAAGGGACTCTCAAGAGTCTTCTCTAACACCAAAGTTCAAAAGCATCAATTCTTTGACGCTCANTGCAGTAGATCCAGGTTTGATCCCTGGGTCAGATGTGTATAAGAGACAGCTCCTTGCAGTCCAAGGGACTCTCAAGAGTCTTCTCTAACACCAAAGTTCAAAAGCATCAATTCTTTGACGCTCAGCTTTCTTTATAGTCCAACTTACATATCCATACATGACTACTGGAAAAACCATAGCCTTGACTAGACGGACCTTTGTTGGCAAAGTAATGACTCTGCTTTTTAATATGCTGTCTAGGTTTAATATGCTGTCATAGCTTTTCTTCCAAGGAGCAAGCGTCTTTTAATTTCATGACTGCAGTCACCATCTGCAGTGATTTTTGAGCCCAAGAAAATAAAGTCTGTCACTGTTTCCATTGTTTCCCCATCTATTTGCCATGAAGTGATGGAACCAGATGCCATGATCTTTGTTTTCTGAATGTTGAGCTTTAAGCCAACATTCTCCTCTTTCACTTTCATCAAGAGGCTTTTTAGTTCTTCTTTGCTTTTTGCCATGAGGGTGGTGTCATCTGCATATCTGAGGTTACTGATATTCTCCCGGCAATCTTGATTCCAGCTTGTGCTTCCTCCAGGCCAGCATTTTGCATGATGATCCCTGCATGTAAGTTAAATAAGCAGGGTGACAATATAGCCTTGATGTACTCCTTTTCCTATTTGGAACCAGTGTGTTGTTCCATGTCCAGTTCTAACTGTTGCTTCCTGACCTGCATATAGGTTTCTCAAGAGACAAGTCAGGTGGTTTGGTATTCCCATCTGTTTCAGAATTTTCCACAGTTTCTTGTGATCCACACAGTCAAAGGCTTTGGCATAGTCAATAAAGCAGAAATAGATGTTTTTCTGGAACTCTCTTGCTTTTTCCATGATCCAGCAGATGTTGGCAATTTGATCTCTGGTTCCTCTGCCTTTTCTAAAACCAGCTTGAACATCTTGAAGTTCATGGTTCACGTATTGCTGAAGCTTGGCTTGGAGAATTTTGAGCATTACTTTACTAGCATGTGAGATGAGTGCAATTGTGCAGTAGTTTGAGCATTCTTTGGGATTGCCTTTCTTTGGAATTGGAATGAAAACTGACCTTTTCCAGTCCTGCGGCCACTGCTGAGTTTTCCAAATTTGCTGGCATATTGAGTGCAGCACTTTCACAGTATCATCTCTCAGGATTTGAAATAGCTCAACTGGAATTCCATCATCTCCACTGGCTTTGTTCATAGTGATGCTTCCTAAGGCCCCCTTGACTCCACATTCCAGGCTGTCTGCCTCTAGGTGAATGATCACACCATCGTGATTATCTGGATTGTGAAGATCTTTTTTGTAGAGTTCTTCTGTGTATTTTTGCCACCTCTTCTTAATATCTTCTGCTTCTGTTAGGTTAATCACTTCTAATTATATATTTAATTAACACTTCTCCTCCACAGGTGTTAAAATATATTCCTTTACTGATCCAATCTCTATATTCTGTTTAGGACCAACCCAGAGATCCTTGGGGGCAAGGACCACATCTTTATATTCTGAGGGCTTGGTACTGTGCCTGGCATAGAATAATTTCCAAAATGTGCTTCATTAAATGATGAATCAAATTGTGTGAGGAGAAGGTTATGAATCAGTTAAGAAGTTGAAGAGGCCCTTTCGGGCACCATGGAAATTTAGATAATTATGCACCAGAATTTCATGCTTACCTTTCCATAATTTGCAGTTTTTATGTGGTAGTAGTGATGCCTCCAGGGACTACAATTCCTGGTTCTATTGCTAGTAGGTGTGGAAAGGGCATACCTATAATTTCTGGGCCAGATTTTGTTTTTAATGAAGACTTAGCATCTTCTCTATTCTCTTTCCCCTTCCACAGAGAGGTCTCTGAGGTCACAGGGGATGATACATTCCCAAGACAGAAATAGCATCGGTCTCTGAATACTACCTGGAGGAAAGCTGCTTGCTGGCCTATCAGCCCCACATATAACACACACTGATATGCATCAGAGTCCTTTGAAAACCAGGCGCTGGTTGGTAGAGTAGCTAATCTGACCACAAAAGCCTAGTGGTTTTACTGCCTAAAGGAAAACTGGGTAGATATCTGTTTAAACAAACAAACAAACAAAGAAAACCTCCTGCAACAACACAAAACAATAAAGGAGGATTGGTGTTGGCAAGTACCCAGTCATCATCAACTCTTTGAATTGCCACTTGTCCTTTTTTGAATTTAAACTCTGGACTTACAGTGCTAAGCTTTGGGGAGGGGTTTAGGGGCTTCCTTTTTCTTTTTTGCTTTGCATTACCATGAAAAACCTAGACAGTGTATTGGAAAGTAAAGGTATCACTTTGCCAACAAAGGTCTATATAAGTCAAAGTTCCAGCAGTCATGTTCTTCCCTGGTGGCTCAGAAGATAAAGAATCTGCCTGCAGTTCAGGAGATCCAGGTTTGATCCCTGGGTCAGGAAGATCCCCTGGAGAAGGGAATGGCACCCTACTCCAGTTTTCTTGCCTGGAGTATTACACGGACAGAGGAACCTGGTGGGCTACAGTCCATGAGATTGCAAAGAGTTGGACATGACTTAATGACTAACACACACATGTAGGGATGTGAGAGATGGATAGTAAAGAAGGCTAAACACAGAAGAATTGATGCATTAGATTTGTGGTGCTGGAGAAGACTCTTGAGAGTCCCTTGGTCTGCAAGGAGACCAAACCTGGTCAACCTGAATATTCAACAGAAGGACTGATGCTGAAGCTGAAGCATCAATACTTTGACCACCTGATGTGAAGAGCTGACTCATTGGAAAAGACTCTGTTTCTGGGAAAGACTGAAAAAAAAAAAAAAAAAAAGGAGAAGAGGGCAGTGGAGGATGAGATGGTTAGAAAGCATCACCAACTCAAAGGACATGAATTTGAGAAAATTCCGGGAGATAGTGAAAGACAGGGAAGTCTGACGTGTTGCAGTCCATGGTGTTTCAAAGAGTGAGATATGACTCTGAACAATAACAACAGAATGAAGCTCTGATCTGACTTTTGACATGAACGCAAAGTGCTAGATGGTCTTCTTGACCTCCAGCAAACAGGATGGAGGAAATACAATACTTGGTAAATTCCTTTATAACAATGGTTTGATATTTTTATTTCAAAAGAATCTTTTTCAATGTATGTTTTTTCCTTTTTGCCCAGTTTCCTTATCACTTGCTTTAGATGACTTATTTTGCTTTCAGGCAGACTATATTGCAAGTCTGTTTTATCTAATAAACTGAAAATTACTGCTTTATAAAATTAAACTAATTAAGTTCATAAGATTTAGTAGCTTAGAAACAACATTCTAACCAGCAGATTCTATCGAAAGAGTAGATTAAAGTACAACAGAAACCAACAAGAACATAATTAAACGACTAGCCTAGTCTAAAAAGTAGGATTTCAAACCATAGTGTTTATGAGTGAAAATAAAAGAAGAAACATTGAGATAGCCTTTAAATTTGTTAAAAGGAAGTAGTAAAAGTCTTTGTGAGACTTTGTGGTAGGTACAAAAGCAGGAAGCAAGGGGCATAAGACAACATTGTTGAAAGCCTAAATGAGCATTTCTTGTGTATTGATTGAACACTCTGAAGGTCACATCTTGGGCATGAAAACTGGCTTCCAGGCTTGGGGGACCATGGTTTACAGCATGCTTTGAAAATCCTCTTCTTTCCTTCCTTCCAAGTTGAAATTGAGTAAAGAAAAAATTGTGATTGGGACATTTAAAAGCTGAGAGCATCTTTCTGGCTCAGAAGAATGGTGCGTTCCACCTACTCTGAGAACCTAGACAGGGGAATGAAATGATTTCCACACCGTTCCATATTTCATCCTGTTATTTAAGAAACATCATCTACAATGGACAGACTGCTTTGGGGAGTGACACAGATAATTCTTAGTGAGCTTGTCGTGTGAGGGTGTTGAAGGGGTGCAAGATAGAGGGGCAGATGAGCCAGAACACAGAACTAAGGGATATTGCCATCTGGGACTGCTTCATGACTTTATGAAAAAGTCAGTCTCAGAAGGAGTGTTTGCTTTGGAAAAAGAGTGTCAGGACAAAATGGCTTCAAGGCAACTTGCAGATGCTGCCAAGAAGCTGATATCTTGGCCGTGTGAGATTGCAAATGGCAGTGAAATGGGTTTTTCCTGCAGAAGTACCGGTGATTCTGAGGATATGCACAGTAGAAAGAGTTCTTGTGGATCTAGATTTGCTAAGTACAGATGAAGCTGACAGTTTCACTCCATGCCCCTGGAAAACTCAAGTTAAGGACTGAATGTCACTGCTGAGCAGTCCCACTGGGAGATTGCTTAATTGGTTTTCATGAACCTATGACTATTTTGAAGGCACAGTCTTGTGTCAGTAGTGACACACTTCATTTGATAAGTGGCTTTGCTCATTGCTTTCCAATATCTGGAAACATATACCATATTGCATCTATCCACCCACAAAACAAAACAAGAAAATATTATTGCATATTTGGATAAGCGGCAAGTAGGGGAGAGGAATTTGACTTCTGCAGAAGGAGCAGATAAGGATGTTTTGTGCCATCGTTAAGTTGAAGGGTCCAAGCCTGAATCTGAACCAGGTCATTATATCACTAAATTTTCACCACTGGTTTGCTTCATTTTAAAATGACCTTTCTTTTTAATTACCTAACTCATGTCATATGTAATCTTATGACTAATATTCAAAGCATGTTGGTTAAATGCCTTGAGAGAAATATCAGTCCCATAGCAAGGAACTTAGAGAAAGAAGAACACTAATCTTGAATGGAAGAGATCAGCTGAGACTTTATGGAAAAAACAGTAAATGATCTTGGATTTGAAAAATAAATGAGAGTCAAAAGACACCACCAGAAAATTACTAGAGCTAATCAATGAATCACAAAATATGAAATTAATGACAGAAATCCCTTGCCTCCCTATATACTGACAATGAATAATCAGAAAGAGAAATCAAGGAAATAATCCCATTCACTATTGTAACAAAAAGAATAAAACAGCTAGGAATAAACCTACCTAAAGAGACAAAATGCCTGTATGCAGAAAACTAAGACTCTGATGAAAGAAATCAAACAGATGGAAGGATATACCATGTTTGGGTTTGGAAGAATCAATATTAAGAAAATGATTGTACTCCCAAAGAAATCTATAGATTCAATGCAATCCCTATCAAACTACCAATTTCTACAGAAATAGAGCAAAAAATTAACAATTTGTATGGAAACATATGAGACCCCAAATAGCCAAAGCAATCTTGAGAAAGAAGAATGGAGCTGCAGGAATCAACCTTCCTGACTTCAGACTATACAGCAAAGCTATAGTTATCCAGACAGTTTGGTACTGGCGCACACACACACACACACACACACACACACGCACACAAAATAGACCAATGGAGCAAGATTTAAAACCTCAAAGATAAACCTGCTCACCTACAGAAATCTTATCTTTGACCGAGGAAGCAAGAATATGCAACAGAGAAAAAAGACAGCCTCTTCAATAAGTGATGTTAGGAAAACTGGACAGCTATGTGTAAAAGAATGAAACTAGAACACTTTCTACTACCACACTCAAAAATATACTCAAAGTGGATGAAAAAACTTAAATGTAAGGCCAGAAACTATAAAGCTCTTAGAGGAAAACAGACAATGCGGTCTTTGGCAAAACTCACAACAAGGTCCTCCTTGGCCGATCTCTGGGACCTATTAAACTTGAAAGCTTTTGCAGAGTGAAGGAAACAATAAACAAAAAGACAGCCTTCAGAATGGGAAAATAATTGCCAAGAAGACAACAGACAAAGGATTAATCTCCAAAGTACATAAGCAGCTCATATAGCTCAATATGAGAAACACAAACAGCTCAATAAAAAAATAAAAGGTCAGAAGACCTAAACAGATACTTCTCCAAAGAAGACATGCAGATGGCCAGTAAACTCATGAAAAGATGCTTAATGTAGCTCATTATTAGAGAAATGCAAATCAAAACTACAGTGACATATCACCACACACCAGTCAGAGTGTCCATCATAAAATAATCTACAAGCAGTAAGTGCTGGAGAGGATATGGAAAAAAGGAACCCTCTTGCACTGTTGGTGGGAATGGAAACAAATCCAGCCACTATGGAGAATAGTATGGAGATTCCTTATAAAACTAGGAATGAGACGACCATGTGACCCACCAATCCCACTACTGAGCATATACCCTAAGGAAACCATAACTGAAAAAGAGATGTGTACCCCAATCTTCACTGAAGCACTGTTTGCAATATCAAGGACACAGAAGCAACCTAGCTGTCCATTTACAGATGAATGGATAAAGAAGATTGTGATATATATTTGATGGAATATTACTCAGTCATAAAAAATGAATGGATTTGAATCAGTTCTAGTGAGGTGAATGAAACTAGGACCTGTTATACAAAGTGAAGTAAGTCAGAAAGAGAAAAAAAAATCATATATTAACATATATATGGAATCTTGAAAAATGATATTAATGAACCTATTTGCAGGAAAGGAGTGGAGTTACAGATATGGAGGATGAACTTCTGGACACAGTGAGGGAAGTAAAGAGAAGGACGGATGGATAAAGTAGTATCAACATATATACACTACCATGTGTAAAACAGAGAGCTGCTGAGAAGTGGCTATATAACAGAGCGAACCCAGCTTGGTGCTCTGCAATGACCTAGAGGGGTGGAGCAGGGTGAAGAGGGGTGGCGGGTTTAAGAGAAGGGTGATGTATGTATAATCATGGCTGAATTGTGTTGTTGTATGGCAGAAACCAGCACATCATAAAGCAATTTTCCTCCAATTAAAAAAGTAAATTTAAGCCTGAGTAATAAAGAAAAACAGCCAACTAAAAACGTTCTGGGCTTCCCTTGTGATTCAGCTGGTAAAGAATCCGCCTGCAATGTGGGAGACCTGGGTTCAGTCTCTGGGTTGGGAAGATCCCCTGGAGAAGGGAAAGGCTACCCACTCCAGTATTCTGGCCTGGAGAATTCCATGGACTATGTAGTTTATGGGGTTGCAAAGAGTCGGACACAACTGAGTTTCACTTTCACACAAAAACATTTCAGGATATTTAGCATACATAGAGAAACATGGATAGACCTTAAGTGCACAGGTAGATGAGTTATTTTGAAGTGGAGGTCAAACATTTCAAGTACTCAACAGCCACCATGCCTCCTCCCGATCACTGTTTCTCCTTCCTCCCCAGAAGTACCCACTGTCCTGACATTTAACACCACAGACCAGTTTTATTCATACTTGAACTTCATATAAACAGAATCGCACAGGATGTACCCTTTCACGTTGGGTTCTTTTGCTTGACATTTTGTTTCTCAGCACAGTGTCATTGCAGGTCATAGCCTTTCATTACTTTTCCTTGCTCTATCATAATCCATTCAATGTATATATCGCAATGTAGCCTCTCTACTGTTGATGAAAACTGTCTCCACCAGCTTTTGGTGCTTACAAATAAAGATGCTATGAATATTTTTACATACTTTTTGTTTACAAGCGTATGCATTATTTGAGTACGTATCTGAGAATGAAATTGCTGGCTTGTGGGGTGTGCAAATGATTACCTTTACCTGACGATGGTAAACTGTTCTCCAAAGTGGTAGGTGAATATGATTTAAGAAAAGAAATGGTGGGGAAGAGAGTCAAGAAACAGAAAGAAACCATGGCAAAGAGACGTGGATAGGAAAGCGTGTTCTAGAGCGGCTTGAAGGATACGCTATTACACAAATCAAGCAGAGGTAAGAACAAGACTATGGAAGACCTGTATGTCTTTCTTGGAAACTGAAACTGTCTAGGGGATGGAGAATCATCACAGAAGCTGGAATGAGGGTAACATTATGAGCTCTATGCTTTAGGAAGAGGGGTCAGTATGAAGTATCTGAGGGTGAGATGGAGGCTGAGATTCTGAATCAGGGTACTGAAACTGGGAATCAAGAGTCATCTAGGACAGGTGTCTGCAACCTCTGTGATCTAATGGTGGAACTGACCACCATTAACAATAACAGAAATAAAATGCACAATAAATGTAATGTGCTTGATTCATCCTGAAACCATTCCCCCACCACCCCGGTCCATGGAAAAGTTGTCTTCAATGAAACCAGCCTCTGTGCCAAAAAGTCTGGGGACCACTGATAGGAGACAGAGCGGCTGAGATTCCTGTTAGTCTCTTTTGCTGCTTGAGTCCCTTTCCTGCTGAGTTCTGGAACTCCAACATTGCTGGGTTTCCTTCTGCGTTTCCTTTTCTTTCCTTACCAACCATGGCAATTGACTTCTTTTAGGATTCCTTAATATTTCCTCTCAGTAAGATTTCTGTTCTAATGATAAGAGCTTCTTGGGGCTTCCCTGGCAGGCCAATGGTTAAGCCTCAGTTCAGTGTTTCCCTGGCAGGGGACACAAGTTTGATCCCTAGTCCTGGTACCAAGATACTGCATGCCATACGGCAAAGAGCTTCTGTATGGTTTTAAGTAGAGGCTGAGAAAAACAAAAAACAAAAAACAAAAAACAGCTCAGAATGGACAATTCTATATTTTTAATGAATGTTAGATAAAAGCAAGAGGTTACCCAGGAGCCTTTAAATAGTGCTCTGCAAAAAAATAAAAAAAAAAAAAACTGTCAAAAAGATACAAAGACTATGATTTCTAAACCACACACTCAGATATTAGGAAAAGCCCTGTCAATATCTAGTACTCTGTTTATAGTTTTAATAGGAAAGGCTTCACAGTCTATGAATAATTTGTATGAAACCATATTAAGCGTTGATCAACAGAGGACCAATTTAATCTGGTTGTTTTATGATGGTATTAGCACGCAGTTAAGGGGACCAGATGGGTCAACAGAGAAGTAGATAATTATGTGGCAAAGAATGAATTCTGTCAATCAGGTTTTTCTTGCAGCACAGAAAAATACACTAACAACCCCTCTACCCTCCAGTGTCAAAGGCTTGACATTACCCCTGTTTTTCAACATGAATCTGCCATTATTTAATAGCTGTGGGGTCTGGGCTCAATTAGTTTCAATCTTTGTGATATGAGCCTGAAACCTCAGCTGAAGCAATCACAATAAATATTTGGTAGACTCCAGAAGAATAATTGTATTCCCCAGCTATAAGCAATTAAGCACTAGATGTGTTCCTTGTAAACCTTTGCAAGTGCAATGAAAAACATGTTTTAAAAGATAAATAATTAAATGGCTTCTTTCCTTCAGTGGCATTTAGGTAGAGGAAATGAAGGTTTTTGTCTTTTTTTTNAAAAAAAAAAAAAAAAAAAGGAGAAGAGGGCAGTGGAGGATGAGATGGTTAGAAAGCATCACCAACTCAAAGGACATGAATTTGAGAAAATTCCGGGAGATAGTGAAAGACAGGGAAGTCTGACGTGTTGCAGTCCATGGTGTTTCAAAGAGTGAGATATGACTCTGAACAATAACAACAGAATGAAGCTCTGATCTGACTTTTGACATGAACGCAAAGTGCTAGATGGTCTTCTTGACCTCCAGCAAACAGGATGGAGGAAATACAATACTTGGTAAATTCCTTTATAACAATGGTTTGATATTTTTATTTCAAAAGAATCTTTTTCAATGTATGTTTTTTCCTTTTTGCCCAGTTTCCTTATCACTTGCTTTAGATGACTTATTTTGCTTTCAGGCAGACTATATTGCAAGTCTGTTTTATCTAATAAACTGAAAATTACTGCTTTATAAAATTAAACTAATTAAGTTCATAAGATTTAGTAGCTTAGAAACAACATTCTAACCAGCAGATTCTATCGAAAGAGTAGATTAAAGTACAACAGAAACCAACAAGAACATAATTAAACGACTAGCCTAGTCTAAAAAGTAGGATTTCAAACCATAGTGTTTATGAGTGAAAATAAAAGAAGAAACATTGAGATAGCCTTTAAATTTGTTAAAAGGAAGTAGTAAAAGTCTTTGTGAGACTTTGTGGTAGGTACAAAAGCAGGAAGCAAGGGGCATAAGACAACATTGTTGAAAGCCTAAATGAGCATTTCTTGTGTATTGATTGAACACTCTGAAGGTCACATCTTGGGCATGAAAACTGGCTTCCAGGCTTGGGGGACCATGGTTTACAGCATGCTTTGAAAATCCTCTTCTTTCCTTCCTTCCAAGTTGAAATTGAGTAAAGAAAAAATTGTGATTGGGACATTTAAAAGCTGAGAGCATCTTTCTGGCTCAGAAGAATGGTGCGTTCCACCTACTCTGAGAACCTAGACAGGGGAATGAAATGATTTCCACACCGTTCCATATTTCATCCTGTTATTTAAGAAACATCATCTACAATGGACAGACTGCTTTGGGGAGTGACACAGATAATTCTTAGTGAGCTTGTCGTGTGAGGGTGTTGAAGGGGTGCAAGATAGAGGGGCAGATGAGCCAGAACACAGAACTAAGGGATATTGCCATCTGGGACTGCTTCATGACTTTATGAAAAAGTCAGTCTCAGAAGGAGTGTTTGCTTTGGAAAAAGAGTGTCAGGACAAAATGGCTTCAAGGCAACTTGCAGATGCTGCCAAGAAGCTGATATCTTGGCCGTGTGAGATTGCAAATGGCAGTGAAATGGGTTTTTCCTGCAGAAGTACCGGTGATTCTGAGGATATGCACAGTAGAAAGAGTTCTTGTGGATCTAGATTTGCTAAGTACAGATGAAGCTGACAGTTTCACTCCATGCCCCTGGAAAACTCAAGTTAAGGACTGAATGTCACTGCTGAGCAGTCCCACTGGGAGATTGCTTAATTGGTTTTCATGAACCTATGACTATTTTGAAGGCACAGTCTTGTGTCAGTAGTGACACACTTCATTTGATAAGTGGCTTTGCTCATTGCTTTCCAATATCTGGAAACATATACCATATTGCATCTATCCACCCACAAAACAAAACAAGAAAATATTATTGCATATTTGGATAAGCGGCAAGTAGGGGAGAGGAATTTGACTTCTGCAGAAGGAGCAGATAAGGATGTTTTGTGCCATCGTTAAGTTGAAGGGTCCAAGCCTGAATCTGAACCAGGTCATTATATCACTAAATTTTCACCACTGGTTTGCTTCATTTTAAAATGACCTTTCTTTTTAATTACCTAACTCATGTCATATGTAATCTTATGACTAATATTCAAAGCATGTTGGTTAAATGCCTTGAGAGAAATATCAGTCCCATAGCAAGGAACTTAGAGAAAGAAGAACACTAATCTTGAATGGAAGAGATCAGCTGAGACTTTATGGAAAAAACAGTAAATGATCTTGGATTTGAAAAATAAATGAGAGTCAAAAGACACCACCAGAAAATTACTAGAGCTAATCAATGAATCACAAAATATGAAATTAATGACAGAAATCCCTTGCCTCCCTATATACTGACAATGAATAATCAGAAAGAGAAATCAAGGAAATAATCCCATTCACTATTGTAACAAAAAGAATAAAACAGCTAGGAATAAACCTACCTAAAGAGACAAAATGCCTGTATGCAGAAAACTAAGACTCTGATGAAAGAAATCAAACAGATGGAAGGATATACCATGTTTGGGTTTGGAAGAATCAATATTAAGAAAATGATTGTACTCCCAAAGAAATCTATAGATTCAATGCAATCCCTATCAAACTACCAATTTCTACAGAAATAGAGCAAAAAATTAACAATTTGTATGGAAACATATGAGACCCCAAATAGCCAAAGCAATCTTGAGAAAGAAGAATGGAGCTGCAGGAATCAACCTTCCTGACTTCAGACTATACAGCAAAGCTATAGTTATCCAGACAGTTTGGTACTGGCGCACACACACACACACACACACACACACACACACGCACACAAAATAGACCAATGGAGCAAGATTTAAAACCTCAAAGATAAACCTGCTCACCTACAGAAATCTTATCTTTGACCGAGGAAGCAAGAATATGCAACAGAGAAAAAAGACAGCCTCTTCAATAAGTGATGTTAGGAAAACTGGACAGCTATGTGTAAAAGAATGAAACTAGAACACTTTCTACTACCACACTCAAAAATATACTCAAAGTGGATGAAAAAACTTAAATGTAAGGCCAGAAACTATAAAGCTCTTAGAGGAAAACAGACAATGCGGTCTTTGGCAAAACTCACAACAAGGTCCTCCTTGGCCGATCTCTGGGACCTATTAAACTTGAAAGCTTTTGCAGAGTGAAGGAAACAATAAACAAAAAGACAGCCTTCAGAATGGGAAAATAATTGCCAAGAAGACAACAGACAAAGGATTAATCTCCAAAGTACATAAGCAGCTCATATAGCTCAATATGAGAAACACAAACAGCTCAATAAAAAAATAAAAGGTCAGAAGACCTAAACAGATACTTCTCCAAAGAAGACATGCAGATGGCCAGTAAACTCATGAAAAGATGCTTAATGTAGCTCATTATTAGAGAAATGCAAATCAAAACTACAGTGACATATCACCACACACCAGTCAGAGTGTCCATCATAAAATAATCTACAAGCAGTAAGTGCTGGAGAGGATATGGAAAAAAGGAACCCTCTTGCACTGTTGGTGGGAATGGAAACAAATCCAGCCACTATGGAGAATAGTATGGAGATTCCTTATAAAACTAGGAATGAGACGACCATGTGACCCACCAATCCCACTACTGAGCATATACCCTAAGGAAACCATAACTGAAAAAGAGATGTGTACCCCAATCTTCACTGAAGCACTGTTTGCAATATCAAGGACACAGAAGCAACCTAGCTGTCCATTTACAGATGAATGGATAAAGAAGATTGTGATATATATTTGATGGAATATTACTCAGTCATAAAAAATGAATGGATTTGAATCAGTTCTAGTGAGGTGAATGAAACTAGGACCTGTTATACAAAGTGAAGTAAGTCAGAAAGAGAAAAAAAAATCATATATTAACATATATATGGAATCTTGAAAAATGATATTAATGAACCTATTTGCAGGAAAGGAGTGGAGTTACAGATATGGAGGATGAACTTCTGGACACAGTGAGGGAAGTAAAGAGAAGGACGGATGGATAAAGTAGTATCAACATATATACACTACCATGTGTAAAACAGAGAGCTGCTGAGAAGTGGCTATATAACAGAGCGAACCCAGCTTGGTGCTCTGCAATGACCTAGAGGGGTGGAGCAGGGTGAAGAGGGGTGGCGGGTTTAAGAGAAGGGTGATGTATGTATAATCATGGCTGAATTGTGTTGTTGTATGGCAGAAACCAGCACATCATAAAGCAATTTTCCTCCAATTAAAAAAGTAAATTTAAGCCTGAGTAATAAAGAAAAACAGCCAACTAAAAACGTTCTGGGCTTCCCTTGTGATTCAGCTGGTAAAGAATCCGCCTGCAATGTGGGAGACCTGGGTTCAGTCTCTGGGTTGGGAAGATCCCCTGGAGAAGGGAAAGGCTACCCACTCCAGTATTCTGGCCTGGAGAATTCCATGGACTATGTAGTTTATGGGGTTGCAAAGAGTCGGACACAACTGAGTTTCACTTTCACACAAAAACATTTCAGGATATTTAGCATACATAGAGAAACATGGATAGACCTTAAGTGCACAGGTAGATGAGTTATTTTGAAGTGGAGGTCAAACATTTCAAGTACTCAACAGCCACCATGCCTCCTCCCGATCACTGTTTCTCCTTCCTCCCCAGAAGTACCCACTGTCCTGACATTTAACACCACAGACCAGTTTTATTCATACTTGAACTTCATATAAACAGAATCGCACAGGATGTACCCTTTCACGTTGGGTTCTTTTGCTTGACATTTTGTTTCTCAGCACAGTGTCATTGCAGGTCATAGCCTTTCATTACTTTTCCTTGCTCTATCATAATCCATTCAATGTATATATCGCAATGTAGCCTCTCTACTGTTGATGAAAACTGTCTCCACCAGCTTTTGGTGCTTACAAATAAAGATGCTATGAATATTTTTACATACTTTTTGTTTACAAGCGTATGCATTATTTGAGTACGTATCTGAGAATGAAATTGCTGGCTTGTGGGGTGTGCAAATGATTACCTTTACCTGACGATGGTAAACTGTTCTCCAAAGTGGTAGGTGAATATGATTTAAGAAAAGAAATGGTGGGGAAGAGAGTCAAGAAACAGAAAGAAACCATGGCAAAGAGACGTGGATAGGAAAGCGTGTTCTAGAGCGGCTTGAAGGATACGCTATTACACAAATCAAGCAGAGGTAAGAACAAGACTATGGAAGACCTGTATGTCTTTCTTGGAAACTGAAACTGTCTAGGGGATGGAGAATCATCACAGAAGCTGGAATGAGGGTAACATTATGAGCTCTATGCTTTAGGAAGAGGGGTCAGTATGAAGTATCTGAGGGTGAGATGGAGGCTGAGATTCTGAATCAGGGTACTGAAACTGGGAATCAAGAGTCATCTAGGACAGGTGTCTGCAACCTCTGTGATCTAATGGTGGAACTGACCACCATTAACAATAACAGAAATAAAATGCACAATAAATGTAATGTGCTTGATTCATCCTGAAACCATTCCCCCACCACCCCGGTCCATGGAAAAGTTGTCTTCAATGAAACCAGCCTCTGTGCCAAAAAGTCTGGGGACCACTGATAGGAGACAGAGCGGCTGAGATTCCTGTTAGTCTCTTTTGCTGCTTGAGTCCCTTTCCTGCTGAGTTCTGGAACTCCAACATTGCTGGGTTTCCTTCTGCGTTTCCTTTTCTTTCCTTACCAACCATGGCAATTGACTTCTTTTAGGATTCCTTAATATTTCCTCTCAGTAAGATTTCTGTTCTAATGATAAGAGCTTCTTGGGGCTTCCCTGGCAGGCCAATGGTTAAGCCTCAGTTCAGTGTTTCCCTGGCAGGGGACACAAGTTTGATCCCTAGTCCTGGTACCAAGATACTGCATGCCATACGGCAAAGAGCTTCTGTATGGTTTTAAGTAGAGGCTGAGAAAAACAAAAAACAAAAAACAAAAAACAGCTCAGAATGGACAATTCTATATTTTTAATGAATGTTAGATAAAAGCAAGAGGTTACCCAGGAGCCTTTAAATAGTGCTCTGCAAAAAAATAAAAAAAAAAAAAACTGTCAAAAAGATACAAAGACTATGATTTCTAAACCACACACTCAGATATTAGGAAAAGCCCTGTCAATATCTAGTACTCTGTTTATAGTTTTAATAGGAAAGGCTTCACAGTCTATGAATAATTTGTATGAAACCATATTAAGCGTTGATCAACAGAGGACCAATTTAATCTGGTTGTTTTATGATGGTATTAGCACGCAGTTAAGGGGACCAGATGGGTCAACAGAGAAGTAGATAATTATGTGGCAAAGAATGAATTCTGTCAATCAGGTTTTTCTTGCAGCACAGAAAAATACACTAACAACCCCTCTACCCTCCAGTGTCAAAGGCTTGACATTACCCCTGTTTTTCAACATGAATCTGCCATTATTTAATAGCTGTGGGGTCTGGGCTCAATTAGTTTCAATCTTTGTGATATGAGCCTGAAACCTCAGCTGAAGCAATCACAATAAATATTTGGTAGACTCCAGAAGAATAATTGTATTCCCCAGCTATAAGCAATTAAGCACTAGATGTGTTCCTTGTAAACCTTTGCAAGTGCAATGAAAAACATGTTTTAAAAGATAAATAATTAAATGGCTTCTTTCCTTCAGTGGCATTTAGGTAGAGGAAATGAAGGTTTTTGTCTTTTTTTTCCCTAGGAGGGACAGATATTTTCTGCTATAAAAATTATAATGGTTTGTATATAACCCACTGATCATCTTTCAGAAATCATGGAAAATGGGATAGATGCCAAGAAACAGATGGACAAAGATCCCAAAATTCAGAAAGAGAAAAAGAATGGTTTTAGAAACTGCCTGGGGAGAAGCTTAATTTCAATTCCCTCTTTTCTTTTAGAATGCATTAATAAGAAATTTAGGTTTAAAAGTATTTGCCAGTCTTCTCCCAACACGATAACCTCTTCTACAACTTCCGAAAAATACCCATTATCCACATAGAGGAAAATGACAAATATATTTTAAGTTGTGCGGAGTCGTTAGAGCCTTATAAAATGGGAAAGCTTGGGCATTTATCTAATGAAAGAGAAGTTTTGTCACACTGTCTTGAAATTTTTATATATGGATTGAAAGTAGGAGAGGAAAAGAACATTTAAAGAACTCATTTAATACCCTTTTAATCTTTACAATAGTCCTGTGTAATGGATACTTTATAGCATAAAGTGAAAAACCTGAGACTTCAAGAGATTATGTAATTCATCCAAGGTCACTGAAATAGTAAGTGGTGAGAAATAGATGCTTTCGGTTTCATTTTCTCTCCTATATCTCTATACTGATATGTTCCTCACCACACTGTATTCAGCCTTGCTCCTAATGCAACTACTGTACAAATACGATATCTTCTGCATGAATAATTCTGTACTGGGGAGTTCATTATGTATGATTTCACAATTTATTCTTTGCTTTCATTTTTCTTTTACTTCTCTGGTTACTTTTCCCAGTCCCCTTTCTCAGGCCTTTGTCTCCAACTTGTTCCACAGCTGTCTTCCTTTTCAGCACTCCATCTTTCAATAAGCAGACACTCCCTGGAGTATCTTGGTACATGTATGGCTTCACCTAACACTTGTATACATTTAAACCAGATCACTCTCCTTAGACTCAAGTATCAAGTTATACAGAATCATCAGGGCATCATATGGATCACAATATTCAATCATTCAGCCAACAAACAGCTCTCCCAGCTCCATATCTATTACTCTTTCTGTGGTTCTGCTCTGTGTCTCTGCCCACCCAAGCACTTGAGTCAGAAACACAGTTAGAGTGGTTATTTGCCACTCCTGCATGCCCTGGCTCCCCACATCCACTTAATCACTCATTCCTGTCTCCTTGAAGATGTTCACGTCTCTTCCCTTCTGTTTCCACTACGCCTTAGTACAAACCCTTGCCATAACTGCTGCTCAGCCTCAGAAATGATCTCTAGTTCTGGAAGGGATCCATCCGTGCAGTTCTCAGAATGGTTTACGTAAAGCCTGTGTCTTACTAAGTTGCTTTCTTTCCTCAACATTCTTAGCCTTCTTATGTCTTCAGAACAAAAGAAAACATCACACTGTGGGATTAAAGAGCACTCATTCTTTCCTCTAATTATGCTACTTTTTTCTCCTCTTCTCTGAACTGGCTATTGCATGCAGATCAGGAAGACGATGTCTTACTGACTATCAGAGGTTCCTCAAAATGAATGTGTATCTGAACTCATTGGAAAAAATTTTAAGAAATTAGACCAATGAGTCTTATCCTAGACTGCCAAAATTAAAGCATTTGGTTTTTGAGTTTGTGATTTTAACAAGTGTTCTGGGTATCTCTGGCACAAGTACGCATTTTGGGGACCAAAACTGCAGTGGTTAAGAAGGAAGTAGCGCATTTCCACCTACTAATGACACCACAGTGTGTTAGGGAAGTTAACATGAACATACTTGAGACAACTAGGACATAAGACGAGGCAGATATCTAGAGACCCGAGATTATGAAGCGCAAACAAAAATTTTGCTGTTGGAAATCAAAGGCACTTGGAGAGTACCAGGAGTCACTTTTTGTTGGGGAAGTCTTTCTGAAAATTAGGTCTTGGCTCAGCTACTTTTTGCAATGTTCTCTGCTCTGACTTGAGTAGGAGGATGTGTATTATACAGATTTGTCCTTTTAATATGCTACTTAGAACTTGCAAAATTATACTCGGCTCCTCAAGCAACAAACCTATTAAGATATTCAGTAATAATTTGTTAGCAGAGCAGTGAGACTTGGTGGCTGCAAGGACTATCTGGCAGGAGGACATCAGAGTGATGTGTGTGGGAGGTGTCTATTTCCTGCGATGCTGCCTTTCAGAAGTGGCGGGAGAGTAAGGAAGCCTTCCAACTCCACCAGTTTTCCGTGGTCCTGTGCATACACTACACTGTTCTCAATTCCACATTCTTAATCAAGCATGTATGTATTCCCCTATACGTATCCCTATATCTTAGCTGTCATTCAAGCTGTATCTTGAAAACCTCTGCCTGTTCCAGCTCAGGCTAATCTTTTTAGGATCTGAATGAATGACCATTGCCATTCATAGTCCTTGCCATCATCCCCTCTTCCTCTTAAGGTTCACCAAGCACTTACTTTATTATGGACATTGGGTGAAACATTTACGCAAAATATCTTATTCAATTCTTATAAGTTCCATGAATTCAGTGGTGGTTTTATCTTCTTTCTATGTTGATGGCTTAGAGAAATATGATAAATCATCCATAGTCACACAGCAAGTAAGTGGCACAGAAGGGTTGGAACTCAAGTCTTGCTGATTATTTCAGGAGAGAATGCAGTTACCTTTTGCTTCTTTGCGATTATTTCATATACATCAGCTTGTTCTCCCTCCCCGGGTCACTGTAAATTCCCCGGAGAAAATCCTTGAGTAGGAGTCAGCGTGATGATGACGGTTTTCCTAGGTTTGTTCTCTGTATTTCTGTTTACCAGTGTGTCACAGGAAGCTGGCTTCTTGTGAACTGCATCATGCAGAGCCTCCCTTGACCCTGGTCTTCCTTCTGGTTGGCTTTGGCCAGTGGGGGTTAGGAAAATGGAGCTAAGGGAATGAAAGTGAGAGAGGCCAGGGTATTGGTTCCACACTTCATTTCTGCTTTGGGCCAACTTTGTTGTCACTGAATCTCTCAGGTACTGAAATTTCAAGCTGGAATCCCTCTTCCATGGTTTGGTTTCTCAGTCACTGAGCCAGGCTTTGGCTCTCCCCCTGGCTCCCTTGGGCTTCCAAGCAGTAGCAGCTCCGTCCACACTATGGCTATTTTCTGAGTGATGAGTCCCTCTGGTATGTTCCCCTCTTCCAGCCTCCTTTTATTAATCCCTCTGCTTTTGAACCATCTGACGCTTATTCTTTTTTTTTTTTTTTTAATATTTACTCTCTGGTCCTAAATATTTGGCCATGCCTTGCTGCAAAAGGGATCTTAGTTCCCCACCAATGGGCCAAACCCATGCCCCCTGCACTGGAAGTGTGGAGTCTTAACCACTGGACCACCAGAGAATTCTCTTCTGAGGCTTAGTCTCCTTCCTGCTGGGATACTGTCCAATAGGGTTAGCATACTTGATTCTACACTCAGCTCTGCCACTAACAAGCCCAGCTTTTAGTTGTAGCTCCAGATAGATAAATCCAACTCTGTAACTAGATCATTATTGCTTGGATGGCCCCAGAATTCCCTAAACATTTCCAAACCCAAAGGTGTATGTTTGCAGATTGTTTTTCACCATACGTGCTCCATGCCAGTGACTGAGACACTCCAACCAGGAACCTGGAAGTCATTTTAACCTGTTCTTGCTTCTTCATTTCCCACAGCCAATGTCTTCGTGTTCCTGAGTCTACATCCTTAATATCACTCAGATCCACAGCCTCCTCTCTCTTCCCCTGATACCTCTGCTGCTGTTTAGACTTTCATTGTCTATCATTTGGACAATTAAATTGCACAACAGCTTCTTAATTTGGTTTCTTGAATGCTGATCTTAACATCAACATTGCTGCCAGAGTGAGCTTCCTTTTTAATGTAAAAAGTAAGGAGATGCTTGTTGGGAAAATTCAACTAATATGATATTTGTAAAGTTCAGTCCTCCTTTATTACCCCAACACTACTTCATGGCAGTAACTACTGAATCCATCTTGAATATGCACTATGCAAATAAACTGTTTACCAAAACACACATAGAGGCTTGCTTATAACAATGATATTACAGTATACATGCAGTTTAGTAATTTAGAGTACCATAGTTATCTTTTAAAAATAAAATCTAATATCACCTCTCCCCATTAATACTCTTCTGTGGATTCCTTATCATTTTTGATTGAGTCCAAGTGCTTTTATATGCTGGTCACTTGGATCACAGCCTTGCTAACTGAATGAAACTATGAGCCAAGCCATGTAGGGCCACCGAAGATGACGGCTTTTATATGACAGCCCAAGACTTCCTTGATGAACTCCTTGCCATGCTCTCTGCCCTCATCTCTTCCACACTCTCCCTTTCATCCTGTGTTCCATGCACGATGAAGTGCTAATTGCTCTCTAAAGCACCAGAGTTTTTCACATTCTTATGTCCTTTATACATATATCTCCATTTACACAAATTTCAGAAAGTGTCCATTTTTGCCTACTAGATTTTAAGTCCCTTAGGGAGAGAGCCATGGCATGGGAGCCAGTTAACAATTCCTGGCCTTTGAAATCTCCAGAAAGCATAAAGACTCTCTGAATAGCAAATTCATTTTTATAGCCATCATATATTTCTAATATGCCCCAGTTTTGAGCCATGAGCTAGTTAGTGGCAATGAGCTAAGTAATCTTATATTTGGAAAGGTATGTCACTGAATATATGCTCCATTCTCTAAATGTTTCCCCTGCTATACATTTGTTTTAAAATTTCCACCCATAACAGATCTCAGTAATTTTCTATAACTTAGGTGCCAAACAAGTTAGGATATTATGCTTCATATATTTCTTAAAACTCTATATTATAAATAGGGTTTTAGGGTTAGAAATCTTGACACTGACCTCCATTGTGTCATGGAAAATATAGGTGTATAATAAAAAAGCAAATTCAAAATAACAGCGTTTATGTACGCTGTAATACTGGAAACCCAGGTGGCAAAAAGAAAGTGGACATACATAATGTGTTTCTCTTAAAACAGAAGTTTGACTTGGAAGAAGGTGCATATTTTGCCTTGTTTTAAAAAATAACATACCAGGTAGGAATCACTGAGTAGCTGATCTATGAAGTCTGAACCTTGCTTCTTATATTGGAAGTGCTGGAAAACCAGTTTGGTTATACTCTCTAGCATTCACAACTAATTGTTGGGTACCTCTTGGGGTGCTATGAAGAGGTTTTAAATTATTTTTATAAATTTAAATTTATTATTTTACAAAGAGCCATGTCTGATTTCTTTCTGAGACTATGAAACATGAGAGTGATGAATAATTGAACACAGGCTAGTAGCCATCCTTACTGGTACTTACAGCTGCATTCTCTAAGTGAAGACTGACCAGTAGATACTTTTAGAAGTCCTCACTCTCTAGGAATCTCTGGTTGAAAATAGGAGCAGGATAAATATCACCTCCAAGTACTTAAGATCATTAGGAAGAATGTTCAGAGTCCATACGGCCCTTTTCTAGAAGGTATATGGCCCATTTTCTAGAAGGTTTTATAGCAATAATTCTCCAAAAGTCATCTTACTGAGTGAGACTTTCTTAGTGAGATGCCCTGGTCAGATCGTGGAGATAGTCAAGATGTATTTCCTTTGTGTGTCTTGTTTGGCAGATGGACAGAGTTGATGAGACCACTGCTACTGCACCGTCCAGTCCTGAGAGGGTCAGAGACTTTCCCCAGGGCTCACAGTGCTTATCACATTGGGGCCTAAAACAGCCCTGAAGAATTAGCTCATGAGCTGTGGTGAAAGCTGTAGAATGTCTACTCAGACTTATGCAGAATGCTTCCCCTTTTATTTTGCACAGTTCTTATTGTGTTAAGGAATGTAAGGGCAATAAAATAATGCATCATGCTGGCCAGGTAGCACTTATCTTAAAGGGTAAGTGGACCCTCACCTCACAGAGAAAGGTATAGGAGAAGCCTTCTGGACAACAGAAACAGTGTGACTGAAGGCCCAGTGTTAGAGAATTGCCTGGTATAAGTGCCACCTTGACCTGTTGGGAGCAAGGAAGATTGCAATAAACATGAGTAGACTTGGGCGTTTGTCCTAATGTGATATTAATTATGTAATCCCACTTCCCTGGGCCATGGTATATGGATGAACTGTAAATGTGTATATATACGTATATATATATATATACACACACACACATTAGGGTTTGGAAATAAGGAGTTAAAACACTCCATCTTTCAGGTTGCTTCTAGCTCTCACTTCTAGAAGTAAGAAGCTCTTTCTTAGTTTATATTACATGAACTAGGTTATATTGAGGATCTTGTAGGATTGATGGTGACCACGATAGTGGTTCACATAATAGTTAGTGGAAAAATCACTGCAGGTGGTGATGCTTACTCCTTGGAAGAAAAATTATGACCAACCTGGATAGTATATTCAAAAGCAGAGACATTACTTTGCCAACAAAAGTCCGTCTAGTCAAGGCAATGGTTTTTCCAGTGGTCATGTATGGGTGTGAGAGTTGGACTGTGAAGAAAGCTGAGCACTGAAGAATTGATGCTTTTGAACTGTGGTGTTGGAGAAGACTCTTGAGAGTCCCTTGGACTGCAAGGAGATCCAACTAGTCCATTCTGAAGATCAGCCCTTGGATTTCTTTGGAGGGAATGATGCTAAAGCTGAAACTCCAGTACTCTGGCCACATCATGCGAAGAGTTAACTCATTGGAAAAGACTCTGATGCTGGGAGGGATTGGGGGCAGGAGGAGAAGGGGACGACCGAGGATGAGATGGCTGATGGCATCATGAACTCGATGGACGTGAGTCTGAGTGAACTCCGGGAGTTGGTGATGGACAGGGAGGCCTGGCGTGCTGCGATTCATGGGGTCGCAAAGAGTCGGACATGACTGAGCGACTGAACTGAACTGAGCTGTTCTGCCTGAAGAGAGGAAGGGTCCTAGGGGCCTTAAGGAAAAGCATGGCTGGAGGGCCATCCCTGGAGAAGGCAGTGGCCCCCCACTCCAGTGCTCTCGCCTGGAAACTCCCATGGACGGAGGAGCCTGGTAGGCTACAGTCCATGGGGTCGCTGAGTCAGACACGACTGAGCGACTTCACTTTCACTTTTCACTTTTAGGCATTGGAGAAGGAAATGGCTACCCACGCCAGTGTTCTTGCCTGGAGAATCCCAGGGATGGCAGAGCCCAGTGGGCTGCCATCTGTGGGGTCACACAGAGTCGGACACGACTGAAGCAACTTAGCAACAGAGGGCCATCCCCACCTCTAATTTCGAGGGACCATACTGTACTCAGTGTTTTCTACTCAACAGGGTGAATAATGTCGATTGGCTGGTTTGTTTTCCATGTGTTGGTTGCTTCCCCTGGGAAACACTATGAACTTTCTTTTTGATGTACAGACTGGTAAGTTAGGGAGGATGAGGTGAAGAAAGAGAAATCTGGAAATCCTAGGTTATATTACCTGGGCCTGGCCTTATTTGCTTTGTGTATTATCCATGCAGAACATACTCTGCTAAAAGAAGATAAGCCAAGTTAAAGAAGCCTCTGTTTAACATTGTTTTTCCATTTTGTTTTTTATAGACCTTTTTTCTTCCCTTCTTTTGTTCTCTTTGGTGATTTGATGACCATCTTCAGTGCTGTGTTTGGGTTACATGTTTATGTATAACTGAATTACTTTGCTGTTCACCTGAAACTGACACGACATTGTTAAACAACTATACTCCAATATAAAGTGAAAGGTTTTTTCAAAAATATTAAAAGGAAGAAGCCTCTGGAGCAGTGCTCTTAAATTCTATCTATGACGTTGTTTGTTCAAAATTTTATCATTGTCTTATGAACGTCTGTAGAGGGGGCACTTATTATTCTTCACGTTACTTGGACTGTTTTCTATTGTCTGGCCATGCAAATATTTCTTGTTGATGAACTATGGGCAACATGTTTGCAAGATGGTGAGAGACTCTCTAGTTCTCCTGTACTACTACAGTGACCGTGGAGGGTTCACTGTTTACATGATGCAGCTACAAAATGTTGACGCCTACCCTAGCCTGGGTCCCTAAGTGACTGTGGAGGGTAGAGCCCCTAAGTCTTATTGAATGAATAATTTGAGCAAGATATAAAAATATTATTATATTAAGTCACTGAGGTTTCACGGTTGCATAGTTACCGTAGACTATACTATCTGAGCAAATACAAATAAATAGAAGAGCTGATATTGTAAATTATCCTTACAGACCAAAGCACTTGGGAATTACAATATTTAGGCCAAGAGTAATTCCACATGAGTAGAGAGTTGCTTGATAGTAGTTCATGTAAGAAGTTATAAAAGATAAATTGCAACGTACTTGTCATCTTCAAATATTTGAGGAGTTGCCATAAAGAGGTCAACTTGTTCTGAATTACTGTAGAGAGGGCAGAAACAAGACCAGTACGAGAAAGTTTTAAGTGATATATAGACTCAATATAAAAAAAGAATAGTTTATCAATTTGAGCAATTCATATGTGGATAGAGATACCTTTGAAAACTAGGAAATATGAAATAGTCATGTTGAAGCCAGTCCTAGAGCCGGAAATGCTATATGACAAATATCTTAGTTGCATAAAATTTTGGTCTATAAAATATTTTCAGTGTTGAAATTCTACAATATTTTTAACATCAATAATGGTGAGATGCCCAATATGTGTGTTTTGAGGTAGGGTATGTTTTGTGATTTACCCGAAAGGGGACTTGTAATAACTGATCTCCATTCCATGCATCCATTTGTGATGATGGTATGGATGCTGACAGGGCTGTAAGACAAAATTGCATCCATTATGATTTGGCTAGACTAAGTTGGTTATGATCAGGAAACTAGAGCAGTGATTCCCAAGTTTGGTGGCAAGACTCCTCCTCAGAAGAGAGGATAATTAGACCCTCAGGTCTACGCAGAGAGTCCACAGCAAAGTGAATACCTGCTCTTCATGGAGTCTTCTCAAGCTTCCTTCATTCCATCCTCTCTGCAAAAATTGGCCAGGCTCACTGGGCATGCTGTCTCTTCATGACAGTGTCTTTTCCCTGGATGACAATTATTTTTTTAACAGGTTGAAGTAACTACATAGTTATTTGTGTCTGGGGATAAGTGTCACAGGCTATTTTCAGTTCAGTCCATTTCTCTTTCTTGCTATAATTGTCACACTCTTTAATGAGGCTTGAAATGCTCAGATGCCTGACCTCGGTTTCAAAGACTTTGATGTTTGGTGCTTGGCAAGGCAGTGTGAAGCCCCTAAGCATGAAAGGTGGAGTTCTGCTGACTCCCCACCCTGCCCCCCAATATGTTGTTGCCTAGCTCTTGTATTGCTTTTGCGTTTCAGCTGTTCACTGTCTCCTCTGAATTTTTGTTGTAGCCCATAGTCAGCTTCAAAGTTTTAGTTAACTGATCTGTTTGGGAGGATGAATCAAAGCCCTCCAAAATTCTGGCAGCCTGGATTTCTGATTTCTTTCCGCATGTGTGTGTGTGTGTGTGTGTGTGTGTGTGTGTGTTTTCCAGTGTCTAGCACAAAGCTTTACATACAGAAAGAGCTTAACTAATAAGCCTTTTGCCTTAGCATGGGTAGATGGAGAAATAAAAAATCTACCTGAAGTACTGTTAAGAACCAGACTGGAACCCAGAGAAGAAATTTTGGGCACAGATATTAGATTAGTCAAAAATTTTGTTAGAGTTTTGTTTCATAACATCGTTTGGAAAAACCAGAGCGAACTTTTTGGCCAACTCAATATATATATATATATATATATATGCACTGTCCATTTATATGATATAGTCCTGTTAGCAAAGAGATCTATTCATTGATAATAGTTCTATCCACTTTTAAATATGTTGGACATTAAATATATGGTCATCATATTCATTTGTGTTCTTTTCAGGTTCTTTTTAAAAAACTGTTACTCATATTTAGCTCAGTTGGTAAAGGGTCCACCTGCAATGCTGGAGACCTCAGTTCAATTTCTGGGTCGGGAAGCTCGGCTAGAGAAGGGATAGGCTACCCACTCCAGTATTCTTGGGCTTCCCTTGTAGTTCAGGTGGTAAAGAATCCACCTGCAGTGCAGGAGACCTGGGTTTGATCCCTGGGTTGAGAAGATTCCTTGAAAAGGGAAAGGCTACCTACGCCAGTATTCTGGTCTGGAGAATTCCATGGACTAGAGTCCATGGGGTTGGAAAGAGCTGTACACAACTGAGTGGCTTTCATTTTCACTCTTATATTTAATTCAGTTGATCTTGGATGGTTATTTTTCATTTTGTAACACAATAGTGCATTTAAATGACTAAGAGCAGGTAGGGAGGCTCACCCTATCTACCAAGAAGCCTCTTAAAGGTATCAGCGGTTTATAGCATCCAGGAAACGTGCTTCCCTCATAGCTCAGTTGGTAAAGAATCTACCTGCAATGCCATGGACCCAGGTTCATTCCCTGGGTCAGGAAGATCCCCTGGAGAAGGAAATTGCAGCCCACTCCAGTATCCTTGCCTGGAGAATTCCATGGACGGAGGAGTCTGGTGGGCTACAGTCCCTGGGGTTGCAACAGTCAGACATGACTTAGTGACTAAACCACCACGACAAGACAGGGAATTAAAGGATGCACTTAAAACAGTCAGAATTATTACACTTTTTAAAAGTATTGGTGTTTCATTATCTGAAAAGTAACTCATCCTCATATATATCAGACAGATGAAGTATTGCTATAATTGGTAACATTTATTCCTAGCTACTGTGCCATGTGTTGTGGGTGGATACATAGAAATTAAAGTTAAGATCTTGTCTCTTGTGGAGATTGTAAAATACAGTAAAGGCTTGATTAAGCACACTTTAGCTTCTAAAAATCATAATTAACTCTTTTCTTATTTTACTGTCTTTCAAGGGAAAGAGATGGTTCACATGAAAATAAATTGGTGTCTTTAAATTGAGATTTAAAAAGAAGGGAAAATGGAAAAGCAGTTGTCCCTCTTGACTCCTTGAGGTTTTCATAGGCTCTCAGTCTGTCCAGTCTCCTGTCATTTCCCTTTCTCCATCTACAGCGTGAAGCAATGAGATGTGATGCTCAGAAGAATTAGAGACTATAGGACCTCTGGCTTCCGAGACCACCAAGAAAGGGTTCAATTCCCATTACTAGCCTGTCCATTGAAACAGAAGAATGGGCTTAACTGTTATTTGAAAGATTTTCCAGCATTAAGCATTGAACTTGTTAACTCTGAGTTGAGCAGAAAATGCAGTTTATCAGAAACCCTGCTTCCTAAATACTGACACAGGCCTCCAGTCCCTTATGTGTTTTAGCCCAGTGTGATTTGCTGCTACTGTGGATGCAAGATGTGCAGACGATTGACCTGTGTGGCTGGCAATGCCCATGCTTTCCTGGAGCAGAGGGAAACACAGGGGATGGCAGCACTGTGCGGGTTAGGTATATGGGTACCACTTGGTAAGTTCAGTTCAGTCACTCAGTTGTGTCCGACTCTTTGCGACGCTATGAATCGCAGCACGCCAGGCCTCCCTGTCCATCACCATCTCCCGGAGTTCACTCAGACTCACATCCATCGAGTCAGTGATACCATCCAGCCATCTCATCCTCTGTCATCCCCTTCTCTTCCTGCCCCCAATCCCTCCCAGCATCAGAGTCTTTTCCAATGAGTCAACTCTTTGCATAAGGTGGCCAAAGTACTGGAGTTTCAGCTTCAGCATCATTTCTTCCAAAGAAATCCCAAGGCTGATCTCCTTCAGAATGGACCGGTTGGATCTCCTTGCAGTCCAAGGGACTCTCAAGAGTCTTCTCCAACACCACAGTTCAAAAGCATAAATTCTTCGGTGCTCAGCTTTCTTCACAGTCCAACTCTCATATCCATACATGACCACTGGAAAAACCATAGCCTTGACTAGACGGACCTTAGTCGGCAAAGTAACGTCTCTGCTTTTGAATATGCTATCTAGGTGGGTCATAACTTTTCTTCCAAGGAGGAAGCATCTTTTCATTTCATGGCTGCAGTCACCATCTGCAGTGATTTTGGAGCCCCCCCAAATAAAGTCTGACACTGTTTCCACTGTTTCCCCATCTATTTCCCATGAAGTGATGGGACCGGATGTCATGATCTTCGTTTTCTGAATGTTGAGCTTTAAGCCAACTTTTTTGCTCTCCACTTTCACTTTCATCAAGAGGCTTTTTAGTTCCTCTTCACTTTCTGCCATAAGGGTGATGTCATCTGCATATCTGACGTGATTGATATTTCTCCCAGCAATTTTGATTCCAGCTTGTGTTTCTTCCAGCCCAGCACTTCTCATGATTTACTCTGCATATATGAAACTAAGCCATGCTCTGTGGGGTCACCCAAGACAGGCGGGCATGGTCGAGAGGTCTGACAGAATTTGGCCCACTGGAGAAGGGAATGGCAAACCACTTCAGTATTCTTGCCTTGAGAACCCCGTGAACAGTATGAAAAGGCAAAATGATAGGATACTGAAAGAGGAACTCTCCAGGTTGGTAGGTGCCCAATGTGCTACTGGAGATCAGTGGAGAAATAACTCCAGAAAGACTGAAGGGATGGAGCCAAAGCAAAAGCAATAACCAATTGTGGATATGACTGGTGATAGAAGCAAGGTCCGGTGCTGTGGAGAGCAATATTGCATAGGAACCTGGAATGTCATATCCATGAATCAAGGCAAATTGGAAGTGGTCAAAGAGGAGATGGCAAGAGTGAACGTCGACATTCTAGGAATCGGCAAACTAAAATGGACTGGAATGGGTGAATTTAACTCAGATGACCAGTATATCTACTACTGTAGGCAAGAATTCCTTAGAAGAAATGGAGTAGCCATCATGGTCAACAAGAGAGTCCAAAATGCAGTACTTGGATGCAGTCTCAAAAACGACAGAATGATCTCTATTCATTTCCAAGGCAAACCATTCAATATCACAGTTATCCAAGTCTACACCCCAACCAGTAATGCTGAAGAAGCTGAAGTTGAATGGTTCTATGAAGACCTACAAGACCTGTTAGAACTAACACCACTTGGTAAAATCTTGATTATCTTTCAACTCTGCAAATGGGAAAATCATATTTCAACCTTTGTCCTCTGCAGCAAAAGAAATACCTTAATCTGGAAAAAGGAATCCTAAGAGTAACTTACTTAGTCCACTTGCTTTGCCCCGAGCAGTATGTACATTATCCTCACTCAGTGCCAACAAAGATACATCCCTGCCTCCTCTCAGCTGCTCTGCATCTTATACTTCTTTAAGGTCAAGTTCAAGTTCCAGTTCCCCCCAATTTTTGGCCTTTCTAGCCTATACACCAGAGAAGGCAGTGGCAACGCGCTCTAGTACTCTTGCCTGGAAAATCCCATGGATGGAGCAGCCTGGTGGGCTGCAGTCCATGGGGTCGCTAAGAATCAGACTCGACTGAGCCATTTCACTTTCACTTTTCCCTTTCATGCATTGGAGAAGGAAATGGCAACCCACTCTAGTGTTCTTGCCTGGAGAATTCCAGGGACGGGGGAGCCTGGTGGGCTGCCGTCTATGAGGTCGCGCAGAGACTGAAGTGACTTAGCAGCAGCAGCAGCAGCAGCAGCCTATACACAATACTGTATTATCACTGTCTCCATCATCTTTGATTTTGATTCATGTTTGGAGTTGAGACTGTGGATTTTCTTTCTCATGACAGCTTTAAAAATGGCATAGAGCCTCCTCTCTGTAAAATGAGTTAAATGGGACCCTCCCCAGAGGCAGCCAACACTGCACAGCCCCATGGCCTTCTCTGGCCTAACGAGCCCTCGATTACTGTTTGGCATTATTAAATGTCAACAACAGGATGGCTCCCCTCTGGGAACTCAATGAGAATAGTGAGAAACACACGATTAGAATTGAGGAACTGCACAGAATAGCTTTTATTTATTGGCAAAGGGGAGAAAAAGCTACTAAATACCATCCCGACGTTCCTCTTTATCATTTTTTTGTTGACTTCTTTTTCCTCCTCGAGGGCAGCAGTTCTGTCTCTGCACAGTGTAACCCGGTAACGCGACACGTATTATTTCAGTAATGATAGTAATAAGTGGAATTAGAAAAACACTGATTTGCCAATCACTTAAAAGGAAATTTAAGCTGCGTGGTTTCCTGCCCACAGTCTTGTCACCACTTTCTCTGACTTTGAGGCTGGAGAGGGTGAATCTAGGCCTCTTGGCAGGGTATTAACAAGGGAGGTGCTTGCATTTATGGCATGCTTCCTAGGTACTAGGCCTGGAGGCAAATAATAAACTCTTCACAATCACCTGTGGAATAGGTATCCTTGACCAGTTTCACAGATGAGAGAACCTGTCTCTTATACACATCTTTTTTTGCTCTCCACTTTCACTTTCATCAAGAGGCTTTTTAGTTCCTCTTCACTTTCTGCCATAAGGGTGATGTCATCTGCATATCTGACGTGATTGATATTTCTCCCAGCAATTTTGATTCCAGCTTGTGTTTCTTCCAGCCCAGCACTTCTCATGATTTACTCTGCATATATGAAACTAAGCCATGCTCTGTGGGGTCACCCAAGACAGGCGGGCATGGTCGAGAGGTCTGACAGAATTTGGCCCACTGGAGAAGGGAATGGCAAACCACTTCAGTATTCTTGCCTTGAGAACCCCGTGAACAGTATGAAAAGGCAAAATGATAGGATACTGAAAGAGGAACTCTCCAGGTTGGTAGGTGCCCAATGTGCTACTGGAGATCAGTGGAGAAATAACTCCAGAAAGACTGAAGGGATGGAGCCAAAGCAAAAGCAATAACCAATTGTGGATATGACTGGTGATAGAAGCAAGGTCCGGTGCTGTGGAGAGCAATATTGCATAGGAACCTGGAATGTCATATCCATGAATCAAGGCAAATTGGAAGTGGTCAAAGAGGAGATGGCAAGAGTGAACGTCGACATTCTAGGAATCGGCAAACTAAAATGGACTGGAATGGGTGAATTTAACTCAGATGACCAGTATATCTACTACTGTAGGCAAGAATTCCTTAGAAGAAATGGAGTAGCCATCATGGTCAACAAGAGAGTCCAAAATGCAGTACTTGGATGCAGTCTCAAAAACGACAGAATGATCTCTATTCATTTCCAAGGCAAACCATTCAATATCACAGTTATCCAAGTCTACACCCCAACCAGTAATGCTGAAGAAGCTGAAGTTGAATGGTTCTATGAAGACCTACAAGACCTGTTAGAACTAACACCACTTGGTAAAATCTTGATTATCTTTCAACTCTGCAAATGGGAAAATCATATTTCAACCTTTGTCCTCTGCAGCAAAAGAAATACCTTAATCTGGAAAAAGGAATCCTAAGAGTAACTTACTTAGTCCACTTGCTTTGCCCCGAGCAGTATGTACATTATCCTCACTCAGTGCCAACAAAGATACATCCCTGCCTCCTCTCAGCTGCTCTGCATCTTATACTTCTTTAAGGTCAAGTTCAAGTTCCAGTTCCCCCCAATCTTTGGCCTTTCTAGCCTATACACCAGAGAAGGCAGTGGCAACGCGCTCTAGTACTCTTGCCTGGAAAATCCCATGGATGGAGCAGCCTGGTGGGCTGCAGTCCATGGGGTCGCTAAGAATCAGACTCGACTGAGCCATTTCACTTTCACTTTTCCCTTTCATGCATTGGAGAAGGAAATGGCAACCCACTCTAGTGTTCTTGCCTGGAGAATTCCAGGGACGGGGGAGCCTGGTGGGCTGCCGTCTATGAGGTCGCGCAGAGACTGAAGTGACTTAGCAGCAGCAGCAGCAGCAGCAGCCTATACACAATACTGTATTATCACTGTCTCCATCATCTTTGATTTTGATTCATGTTTGGAGTTGAGACTGTGGATTTTCTTTCTCATGACAGCTTTAAAAATGGCATAGAGCCTCCTCTCTGTAAAATGAGTTAAATGGGACCCTCCCCAGAGGCAGCCAACACTGCACAGCCCCATGGCCTTCTCTGGCCTAACGAGCCCTCGATTACTGTTTGGCATTATTAAATGTCAACAACAGGATGGCTCCCCTCTGGGAACTCAATGAGAATAGTGAGAAACACACGATTAGAATTGAGGAACTGCACAGAATAGCTTTTATTTATTGGCAAAGGGGAGAAAAAGCTACTAAATACCATCCCGACGTTCCTCTTTATCATTTTTTTGTTGACTTCTTTTTCCTCCTCGAGGGCAGCAGTTCTGTCTCTGCACAGTGTAACCCGGTAACGCGACACGTATTATTTCAGTAATGATAGTAATAAGTGGAATTAGAAAAACACTGATTTGCCAATCACTTAAAAGGAAATTTAAGCTGCGTGGTTTCCTGCCCACAGTCTTGTCACCACTTTCTCTGACTTTGAGGCTGGAGAGGGTGAATCTAGGCCTCTTGGCAGGGTATTAACAAGGGAGGTGCTTGCATTTATGGCATGCTTCCTAGGTACTAGGCCTGGAGGCAAATAATAAACTCTTCACAATCACCTGTGGAATAGGTATCCTTGACCAGTTTCACAGATGAGAGAACGGTGTGAAAGAAGTGACTGAGCAGGGCTAGTGCTGAGGAGTGGAGCTGGAACTTAACCCAGGGCAGCTGCTGTTTGGCAGAGACAGTGGGATGTGATGGGGGAGAGGATGAAGCCAAAGGGGATTAAAGGCAGGGGATGTCCTTCAATGTCTTTGCCCTGTTTTGGGAACTCCTCCCTCTACCATCTGAAGACTGAGAGGTCCTGGACATTTTCATAAGGATGGAGAGGCAATCCTGGTTCCTGACTCTTCTCTCTACGTGGAGACTTGAGGTTTTCGAGCAGGTTCCGATGATCTGTCCTCTCATCCAGGTGCTGCCACTGGCTGTCTAGGGGTCCTGCTTCTTCACCTGTGAAGAGGGGTCCCAGCCTGTGTCCTCCCCATCCCTTGGGGTTTTAGAGAGTCACACATGTGGAGTAAAGTCAAGGACACTGAAGGCCTAGCAGAGGTTTGGCTGGGATGACTTTTCAGACAACTTTCAAGCTTGAGATTCTGTATTAGAGATGCATTTCTAAACTACCTTGAAAAGCATAAATCTCTTTACAATTACAAGTGATTATTAAGAGCAGGGAGGTGTGATACCAGGAGGCATGTAGACCAGCCAGATATAACTCCATGATTTTCTGCTTCACCTGCCCCTTGCAAAAGATTTGGGAAAAGTAGGAGAGGATTTTTTTTTCTTTTTTTCTGTTGTTCCTTTCACATCTATGGAGCATGTTGTTTTAGACATGAAACAGGGTACAATCCAACATCTGGATCCACCATCCCTCAGTGAAGATAAATACTGTGTCCTGTTTTCATGTTCTGTATTTGCACTGCCCTGGCACAACCCATTCAACAATTTCATTTTTTTTTAATTTAATTTTATTATTATTATTTTTTTTTACTATACAATATTTTATTAGTTTTGCCATACATCAACATGAATCCAATCAACATGTAAGAGTGCCTCACAGAGTCATGGAACAATAAAAAAAAATTCCCTTAATGCACTTCTATCCTTTCTAGAAATAACTGGCCACTTTTTCTAGACATCAAGGTTATCTAGGGATTTACTTTTTTATAAGCTGGTGTTGTGTTATGCTATGATAAATATCAGAAGGAGAAGAGGGTGTCAGAGGATGAGGTGGCTGGATGGCATCACTGATGCCAGGAACGCGAACGTTGGCAAACTCTGGGGGATGGTGAGTGACAGGGAGGCCCGGCATGCTGTGGCCCATGGAGCTGCAAAGAGTCGGACATGACTGGGTTACTGAACGATAACAGCAATGATAAATACAGTAATTCCAAAAAGAAACATGTACATGAAATGACCTGTTGTATATTTTTTTTGTACACAAAACCATTAAAAATCCATTGTGATTCATAAGATGAGAATTAACCTTTTTCTCTTCTTCTTTCATGTACAGTAAACAATTAGAATAACTAGGAAGGAGAAACCAGCATTATCACTTCTGTAATGTACAGTGGGTTCAATGGCAACCCACTCCAGAATTCTTGCCTGGAGAACCCCAAGCACAGGAGAGCCTGGCAGGTTACAGTCCATGGGTCGCAAAAAGTCAGAGATGACTGAGCGACTAACATACACATGAAATAGGGACATTCAAATAGCCTTTTATCACCCGAAATAAATAGTTAAGGAATACCTGATACCCTGTTTTCTTCTGCCTGACTTGCACATTTGGCATCCCATTCTCAGGGAGGGAAGAGGCCTCATGTCTAAGTGACAACTCTGTACTTGGAGTGGACAAAGCAAAGATGGTCTTACTGTTTCAATACCTTCCTCCCTTTAAGTCTTTGTTCCCATATGGCCTGTCCCAAGTTCAGTGGTAGTGGAGCCAGGCTCTGTGGGGTCATGGGGTCCTATTGAGCAATCTCAGTAATTGACAAAAGCTATAAATTGGGTCCCTCTCATTTCTGCTTGAGAGAAGTTAATTAAACATTTATCAGCATATGCCACTGCCCCAGTCATTCCCAGCCTGTGCTTTACAGCCTATGTATGGATCCTGCCCCTGGAAAGTTATTCCTTGGATGACCTTGATTCAGACCTGTTCTCTGTAGGTGATGCTTCGATTTCTGTCTCTCTTATGGTAAAAGAAACATAAGGTTTTAGAACACATACAGAACTGTATTCAAATTGTGGATTACGATCTGTAGAATTAGAAGTTATTTAGTCTTTGTTCTTAATTGTAACATAGGATAATAATTTAACAATACCTTTCAGACCAGCTGGTTGAGAGAGACTGAATACCTAAAACTCTCGCCTAGCTAACACAACAAAGTGTTAATTCTTTTCCCTAATGGTCATCAGTTGTCTAGGGTAGTTGAGAAGCAACATAAGAGCTTCTTTGAATCTTCATTTTTTCCTTTTTTATTGAAATGTAGTTGATTTTTGATCATTGGATCATCGAAAAAGCAAGAGAGTTCCAGAAAAACATCTACTTCTGCTTTATTGACTACCCCAAAGCCTTTGACTTTGTGGACCATAATAAACTATGGAAAATTCTTCAAGAGATGGGAATACCCGACCACCTTACCTGCCTCCTATGAAATCTGTATGCAGGTCAAGAAGCAACAGTTAGAACTGGACATGGAACAGACTGGTTCCAAATCAGAAAAGGAGTATGTCAAGCTGTATATTGTCACCCTGCTTATTTAACTTATATGCAGAGTACATCATGCAAAATGCTGAGCTGGATGAAGCACAACCTGGAATCAAGATTGCTGGGAGAAATATCAATAACCTCAGATATGCAGATGACGCCACCCTTATGGCAGAAAGTGAAGAAGAACTAAAGAGCCTCTTGATGGAAGTGAAAGAGGAGAGTGAAAAAGTTGGCCTAAACTCAACATTCAGAAAACTAAGATCATGGCATCTGGTCCCATCACTTCATGGGAAATAGGTAGGGAAACAATGGAAACAGTGAGAAACTATTTTTTGGGGGTTCCAAAATCACTGCAGATGGTGACTGTAGCCATGAAATTAAAAGATGCTCGCTTCTTGGAAGAAAAGCTATGACCAACCTAGACAGCAGATTAAAAAGCAGAGACATTACTTTGCCAACAAAAGTCTGCTTAATCAAAGCTATGGTTTTTCCAGTAGTCATGCATGGATGTGGGAACTGGACCATAAAGAAAGCTGAGCACCAAATTTAGGCTTTTGGACTGTCATGTTGGAGAAGACTCTTGAGATTCCCTTGGACTGCAAGGGGATCCAAACAGTCCATCCTAAAGGAAATCAGTCCTGAATATTCATTGGAAGAACTGATGCTAAGTAATAAACTCCAATACTTTGGCCACTTGATGAGAAGAACTAACTCATTAGAAAAGACCCTGATGCTGGGAAAGATTGAAGGCAGGAGGAGAAGGGGACGACAGAGGATGAGATGGTTGGATGGCATTACTGACTCAATGGACATGAGTTTGCATAAGTTCCGGGTATTGGTGATGGACAGGGAGGCCTGGTGCTGTCTCTTATACACATCTAGATGTGTATAAGAGACAGCATCAACATGAATCCAATCAACATGTAAGAGTGCCTCACAGAGTCATGGAACAATAAAAAAAAATTCCCTTAATGCACTTCTATCCTTTCTAGAAATAACTGGCCACTTTTTCTAGACATCAAGGTTATCTAGGGATTTACTTTTTTATAAGCTGGTGTTGTGTTATGCTATGATAAATATCAGAAGGAGAAGAGGGTGTCAGAGGATGAGGTGGCTGGATGGCATCACTGATGCCAGGAACGCGAACGTTGGCAAACTCTGGGGGATGGTGAGTGACAGGGAGGCCCGGCATGCTGTGGCCCATGGAGCTGCAAAGAGTCGGACATGACTGGGTTACTGAACGATAACAGCAATGATAAATACAGTAATTCCAAAAAGAAACATGTACATGAAATGACCTGTTGTATATTTTTTTTGTACACAAAACCATTAAAAATCCATTGTGATTCATAAGATGAGAATTAACCTTTTTCTCTTCTTCTTTCATGTACAGTAAACAATTAGAATAACTAGGAAGGAGAAACCAGCATTATCACTTCTGTAATGTACAGTGGGTCCAATGGCAACCCACTCCAGAATTCTTGCCTGGAGAACCCCAAGCACAGGAGAGCCTGGCAGGTTACAGTCCATGGGTCGCAAAAAGTCAGAGATGACTGAGCGACTAACATACACATGAAATAGGGACATTCAAATAGCCTTTTATCACCCGAAATAAATAGTTAAGGAATACCTGATACCCTGTTTTCTTCTGCCTGACTTGCACATTTGGCATCCCATTCTCAGGGAGGGAAGAGGCCTCATGTCTAAGTGACAACTCTGTACTTGGAGTGGACAAAGCAAAGATGGTCTTACTGTTTCAATACCTTCCTCCCTTTAAGTCTTTGTTCCCATATGGCCTGTCCCAAGTTCAGTGGTAGTGGAGCCAGGCTCTGTGGGGTCATGGGGTCCTATTGAGCAATCTCAGTAATTGACAAAAGCTATAAATTGGGTCCCTCTCATTTCTGCTTGAGAGAAGTTAATTAAACATTTATCAGCATATGCCACTGCCCCAGTCATTCCCAGCCTGTGCTTTACAGCCTATGTATGGATCCTGCCCCTGGAAAGTTATTCCTTGGATGACCTTGATTCAGACCTGTTCTCTGTAGGTGATGCTTCGATTTCTGTCTCTCTTATGGTAAAAGAAACATAAGGTTTTAGGACACATACAGAACTGTATTCAAATTGTGGCTTACGATCTGTAGAATTAGAAGTTATTTAGTCTTTGTTCTTAATTGTAACATAGGATAATAATTTAACAATACCTTTCAGACCAGCTGGTTGAGAGAGACTGAATACCTAAAACTCTCGCCTAGCTAACACAACAAAGTGTTAATTCTTTTCCCTAATGGTCATCAGTTGTCTAGGGTAGTTGAGAAGCAACATAAGAGCTTCTTTGAATCTTCATTTTTTCCTTTTTTATTGAAATGTAGTTGATTTTTGATCATTGGATCATCGAAAAAGCAAGAGAGTTCCAGAAAAACATCTACTTCTGCTTTATTGACTACCCCAAAGCCTTTGACTTTGTGGACCATAATAAACTATGGAAAATTCTTCAAGAGATGGGAATACCCGACCACCTTACCTGCCTCCTATGAAATCTGTATGCAGGTCAAGAAGCAACAGTTAGAACTGGACATGGAACAGACTGGTTCCAAATCAGAAAAGGAGTATGTCAAGCTGTATATTGTCACCCTGCTTATTTAACTTATATGCAGAGTACATCATGCAAAATGCTGAGCTGGATGAAGCACAACCTGGAATCAAGATTGCTGGGAGAAATATCAATAACCTCAGATATGCAGATGACGCCACCCTTATGGCAGAAAGTGAAGAAGAACTAAAGAGCCTCTTGATGGAAGTGAAAGAGGAGAGTGAAAAAGTTGGCCTAAACTCAACATTCAGAAAACTAAGATCATGGCATCTGGTCCCATCACTTCATGGGAAATAGGTAGGGAAACAATGGAAACAGTGAGAAACTATTTTTTGGGGGTTCCAAAATCACTGCAGATGGTGACTGTAGCCATGAAATTAAAAGATGCTCGCTTCTTGGAAGAAAAGCTATGACCAACCTAGACAGCAGATTAAAAAGCAGAGACATTACTTTGCCAACAAAAGTCTGCTTAATCAAAGCTATGGTTTTTCCAGTAGTCATGCATGGATGTGGGAACTGGACCATAAAGAAAGCTGAGCACCAAATTTAGGCTTTTGGACTGTCATGTTGGAGAAGACTCTTGAGATTCCCTTGGACTGCAAGGGGATCCAAACAGTCCATCCTAAAGGAAATCAGTCCTGAATATTCATTGGAAGAACTGATGCTAAGTAATAAACTCCAATACTTTGGCCACTTGATGAGAAGAACTAACTCATTAGAAAAGACCCTGATGCTGGGAAAGATTGAAGGCAGGAGGAGAAGGGGACGACAGAGGATGAGATGGTTGGATGGCATTACTGACTCAATGGACATGAGTTTGCATAAGTTCCGGGTATTGGTGATGGACAGGGAGGCCTGGTGCTGTCTCTTATACACATCTAGATGTGTATAAGAGACAGCATCAACATGAATCCAATCAACATGTAAGAGTGCCTCACAGAGTCATGGAACAATAAAAAAAAATTCCCTTAATGCACTTCTATCCTTTCTAGAAATAACTGGCCACTTTTTCTAGACATCAAGGTTATCTAGGGATTTACTTTTTTATAAGCTGGTGTTGTGTTATGCTATGATAAATATCAGAAGGAGAAGAGGGTGTCAGAGGATGAGGTGGCTGGATGGCATCACTGATGCCAGGAACGCGAACGTTGGCAAACTCTGGGGGATGGTGAGTGACAGGGCTGTCTCTTATACACATCTAGATGTGTATAAGAGACAGGTATATCTACTACTGTAGGCAAGAATTCCTTAGAAGAAATGGAGTANTCTTGGAAGAAAAGCTATGACCAACCTAGACAGCAGATTAAAAAGCAGAGACATTACTTTGCCAACAAAAGTCTGCTTAATCAAAGCTATGGTTTTTCCAGTAGTCATGCATGGATGTGGGAACTGGACCATAAAGAAAGCTGAGCACCAAATTTAGGCTTTTGGACTGTCATGTTGGAGAAGACTCTTGAGATTCCCTTGGACTGCAAGGGGATCCAAACAGTCCATCCTAAAGGAAATCAGTCCTGAATATTCATTGGAAGAACTGATGCTAAGTAATAAACTCCAATACTTTGGCCACTTGATGAGAAGAACTAACTCATTAGAAAAGACCCTGATGCTGGGAAAGATTGAAGGCAGGAGGAGAAGGGGACGACAGAGGATGAGATGGTTGGATGGCATTACTGACTCAATGGACATGAGTTTGCATAAGTTCCGGGTATTGGTGATGGACAGGGAGGCCTGGTGTGCTGCAGTACATGGGGTCGCAAAGAGTCGGACATGACTGAGCAACTGAACTGAACTGAATAGTTGATTTACAATGATCCTAGTTTCCTGTGAACAGCAAAGTGATTCAGATATCTATTTATCTTTCTCTATAAGGTAAGGTAAGGTAAGGTAAGGTAAGGTAAGGTAAAGTCACTCAGTCGTGTCCGACTCTTTGCGACCCCGTGGACTGTAATCTATGAAGCTTCTCCGTCCATGGGATTCTCCAGGCAAGAACACTGGAATGGATTGCCATTTCCTTCTCCAGGGGATCTTCCCAACCCAGGGATCGAACCCGGGTCTCCCACGTTGGAGGCAGACGCTTTAACCTCTGAGCCACCAGGGAAGCCCATCTTTCTCTATTGATACGCTTTTTCATATTCTTTCCGCATATAGTTTGTTACAAAATACTGATTATAGCTTCCTCTGCCACACAGTAGGTCCTTGTTGTTTACCTATTTTATATATAGTTAATGTATATATGTTAACCCCAAACTTTTAATTGATCCCTCCCTCTACCTTTACCCTTTGGTAACCGCACATTAGTTTTCTGTGTCTCTGAGTCTGTTTCTCTTTTGTAAATAAGTTTATTTGTCTCATTTTTTAAAAAAGATTCCACACATAAATGATATCATATGATATTAGTCTTTCTTTGATTTACTTCACTTTTTCAGCATGATAATCACTGGGTCCATCCATGTTGCTGCAAATGGGATTATTTATTTTTTATCGCTGAGTAATATTCCATTGTATGTTTATACATATGTTTATATACACATTTCCTTTATCCATTCATCTGTCAATGGACATTTAGTTTGCTTCCATGTCTTGGCTATTGGAAACAGTGCTTCAGTGAACATGGAGTTGCATCTGTCTTTTTGAATTATGGTTTCTCCATATATATGCCCAGAAGTGGGATCATATTGTGGCTCTATTTTTAGTTTTTTTAATGTTACTCCAGACTGTTTTCCATAGTGATTGTCTTGGCTATTGGAAACAGTGCTTCAGTGAACATGGAGTTGCATCTGTCTTTTTAAATTATGGTTTCTCCATATATATGCCCAGAAGTGGGATCATATTGTGGCTCTATTTTTAGTTTTTTTAATGTTACTCCAGACTGTTTTCCGTAGTGATTGTACCAATTTACATTCCCACCAATGGTGTAGGAGGATTCCCTTTTATCTACACCTTCTCCAGCATTTATTACTTGTAGGCTTTTTGATGATGGCCATTCTGACTGGTATGAGGTGATACTTCATTGGGTCAGTAGTTTTGATCTGCATTTATCTAATAATTAGCTATGCTTAGCATCTGATCATGTGCTTTTTGGGTATTTGTATGTACTCTTTGGAGAAATGTATATTTAGATATTCTGCCTATCTTTTGATTAGGTTGTTTACTTTTTAGATAGAGCTGTATGAGCTCTTAGTATATTTTTGAGATTAATCTCTTGTCAGTTGCATCATTTGCAAATTTCCCCCATTTTGTATGTTGCCTTTTCATTTTGTTTATGATGTCCTTTGAGCTTAGAGCTTCTCTAAGTCTTCACTTAATTTTCAGTAATTTATATTTTGTGTATATTTTATAAGGTACAAAATGTAATTATGGAGTTGTATTATATATAATTTATAAAACAACATACAGCCATATTGAGATGTAAGAAAAATTACAGATAAATTACATAATCAAAATAATTTAACCTATCTGCTGTGAGATTTGTTATTTCTAAGTATGACTGACATATTTATATTGAGACATTAATAATAATATATTACAGATCACCAAGCTATCTTCATATTTTAAAATATTTCAATGTCTTATTTTTTAAAAAGAATATAAACATTGAGGATAATTAACATTCTTGAATATCTAGGATTATTTTCACATTCCCTTATTTCAGGCATCAGCCAACTATGGCCTGAAAAATGTAAAATATATACCATCTAACCTTTACAGAAAAAGCTTACTCTCTCCTGCCTTATCATTAATTCATAAATACTACAATTTACCCACTCCGGTGTTCTTGCTTTGAGAATCCCAGGGACAAGGGAGCCTGGTTGGGCTGCTGTCTATGGGGTCACATAGAGTCAGACACGACTGAAGCAACTTAGCAGCAGCAGCATAAATAGAGGGTTTAATCCCAGATCTGGTCACTGTAAGTTCTGCGTTCATTCTCCTAAACTATGCTGCCATTTCCAGTAGTATATTACAAATAGAGCAAGTACAAACAGAAGGATAAGAGGAAGATCACTAATAATGTTGTTTTATTACAGGGCATTCTGAGAGTCAGACGGCATTTTATTATATAAACTATATCTCTATCTGTCTACCTATCTATGGCTATATAGTACTATTCCCTGATCCTATACCCAGGGCTGATGTTGCTAATTGATTAAGTACTCTTTTTTGCATGTTTATTTATATAATTTTTAGAAGTTACACTCCATTTACAGCTATTACAGAATATTGACTATATTCTCTATGCTTTACAATACATCTCTGTAGTCTATCTTATACCCAATTATTTGTACCTCCCAGTCCCCACTGTACTATCCAAGAGTCCATCCTTATATGCAAGGGATACGTTCTAAGACCCTCAGTGGATACCTAAAACCAGGGATTGCACCAAACCCTACATACACTGTCTAGCTCCCTCGTTTCCTCTCCCCACTGGCAGCCAATAGTTTATTCTCTGTATTAAAGTAGTATTTTTGAAGAGCCAGATTGCAGCCACTGAATGCTTCTGAACCCAACTCTCCAGGCATAATACATGAAACATAATTAGCACTTCTGTGTAGAGGGAAGTATGAGTATTTGGGTCCAATAGGAGCCCTTGGAGTAAAGGTGAAAAGATTATAAGAAAATGAAAGAAAACATGAATTTCTGTTTATTAGCAAGAATTTAGCTCAAGAACATATTCAAGAAATCCTCTTTCCTGAGCAAATAGCTAGGAGGTGAAAGAAAAGATGAATTTCTGTTTATTAGCAAGAATTTAACTCAAGAACATATTCAAGAAATCCTCTTTCCTGAGCAAATAGCTAGGAGGTGAGGGAGATACAGGAGAGCAGAAAAGAGTCTTGTAGAACATTCGGGTCAGAGCCCCCAGAGTCAGAACATCTGGGTGCACATTTCAGCTCTGCCACTTAACTGTGTGTGATCTTGGGCAAGTTTCAATTAACCCCCTGTTTCTCCAAAATCCCCATCTAATAAAATGGGAAAATAAGAAAAACTACTTTTTCGAGGTAACCTTGAAAATCAACTGACTTGATCTGCAGTGCTCTTATAAAATGTTAACCCCCGTGGCATGGCCCTGGATGTGCTTGAAACCTGGTTGTGAACTCAGGAGAAACACTCTGCGAAGAAACTAAGAAAAACAGTAGAAAATGATACAGTCGTTCCCCCTTACCCTAGATTGGACTTGCCATGGTTTGTTGCCCATGGTTAACCTCAGTCCAAAAATGTTAAATGAAAAATTCCAGAGACAAATACTTCCTCGGTTTTAAGTTGCACACCATTCAGAGTAGCGTAATAAAATCTCTCACCATCCCACCGTGAACGGAAATCATCCCTTTGTTCAGCGCGTGCATCCCACCCATTAGTCACTTACCAGCTGCCTTGGTTATCAGAGCGATTACAACAGAATCGCAGTGCTGTGTCAAGCAACTCTTATTTTACTTCGCGATGGCCCCAAAGCTCGAGAACGGTGAGGCTGACAATTTGCATATGCTGAAGAGAAGCCATAAAATACTTTCTTTAAGAAAAAAGGTTGAAGTATTCAACTTGAAAGAAAAAGAAAAATCCTATTCTGAGGCTGCTAAGATTTGTAATAACTTTATTATAGCATATTGTTATAATTGTTCTATTATTGTTAGTTTCTTACCGTGCCTGATTTATAAGTTAAACTTTATCAAAGGTGTGCACGTATATATGCACAGGAAAAAAAATACGGTGTATGTAGGGTTTGGGGCTATCCCTGGTTTTAGGTATCCACTGAGGGTCTTAGAAGGTGTCCCCTACAGATAAGGATGGACTATTGGATAGTACAGATCATGTCCCAAGATTTTTATTTTTCTGTGATGTGCTACTCAGCACTCTTTTTGTTAGTCTCTAAAAGTCAAAGATAAAACACTGAGTCACCATCTTCTGCATTTATGCATGACTGTGTTCCATCCCAGTGAATTTTATCCATCACCTCCAGGATTTCTCAATAGCTCCCAAGACAGCACAGTCTCACAGGATACCTTGCTGACCTATCATTTGTACTCTTTTTTTTTTCTGTAGTTATTGTCAAATAGAAATTCTTGCCATCGTGGCCATTTGGAAGATAATTCATGTCACATTACTACTTTTCTAGTAAATGTTGATTTGCTGCTGCATTTAATCAGGTAGCATCAAGTCTCATTACGCCATAAAACATCTGTGGCTAGAAGTTACCTTTAAATATTCAAAATAATTCATTCCAAGTTATGGGAGCCATTTGTGTTATAATACTCAACTGTAATCCTCCAGGGGTGTCTGGGCCATAACTAATGAGCTAAACTATCTTTGTTCAATCCTCTAGAGGCAAAAAAATCTTCTATGATATATGACTTAAAATATCCCTTACACATGCCCTTATGATCTATAAATTTAAACTCTAAAATTTAAAGATGTTTTCTAAAGTAAGTTTACAGGGAAAAAATATCAAATTTTAATGTAAGCTCTCATTGAGCAAAGAGACAAAGATGAAAAAAAAATGGAAAATTTCAGAATTTTCTCCCGTCTTTGGGGGGGTGTGTGTGTGTGTGTGTGTGTTTTAATCAATTCTTTTAAGATGGTGGATATTGAGTCAGTCCAGAGGTGACTAGAATTGTCCCATTTCTGTATAAATAGACAAACACTTTGATCTCTAAACATAGCCTTTGAAACTCAGTCTTAAAAATATAATCTAAAAATATGCAGGTCAGGAAGCAACAGTTAGAACTGGACATGGAACAACAGACTGGTTCCAAATAGGAAAAGGAGTACGTCAAGGCTATATATTGTCACCCTGCTTATTTAACTTCTATGCAGAGTACATCATGAGAAACACTGGGCTGGAAGAAGCACAAGCTGGAATCAAGATTGCCAGGAGAAATATCAATCACCTCAGATATGCAGATGATACCACCCTTATGGCAGAAAGTGAAGAGGAACTAAAAAGCCTCTTGATGAAAGTGAAAGAGGAGAGTGAAAAAGTTGGCTTAAAGCTCAACATTCAGAAAACAAAGATCATGGCAACTGGTCCTATCACTTCATGGGAAATAGCTGGGGAAACAGTGGAAACAGTGTCAGACTTTACTTTTCTGGACTCCAAAATCACTGCAGATGGTGATTGCAGCCATGAAATTAAAAGACACTTACTCCTTGGAAGAAAAGTTTTGACCAACCTAGATAGCATATTGAAAAGCAGAGACATTACTTTGCCAACAAAGGTCCGTCTAGTCAAGGCTATGGTTTTTCCAGTGGTCATGTATGGCTGAGAGAGTTGGACTGTGAAGAAAGCTGAGCACTGAAGAATTGATGCTTTTTAACTGTGGTGTTGAAGACTTTTGAGTCCCTTGGACTGCAAGGAGATCCAACCAGTCCATTCTGAAGGAGATCAGCCCTGGGATTTCTTTGGAAGGAATGATGATAAAGTTGAAACTCCAGTACTTTGGCCACCTCATGCGAAGAGCTGACTCATTGGAAAAGACTCTGATGCTGGAAAGGATTGGGGCAGGAGGAAAAGGGGACAACAGAGGATGAGATGGCTGGATGGCATCACTGGCTCGATGGATGTGAGTTTGAGTGAACTCTGGGAGATGGAGATGGACAGGGAGGACTGGTGTGCTGTGATTCATGGGGTCGTAAAGAGTCAAACACGACTGAGTGACTGAACTGAGCTGAGCTGAACTGAACTGAAAGATATAAGTAGGAGAATGTGCAATGCAGCAGTTGAATCTGTGAAAGCCTCCAGGCCAGGAGGCTTAGAGGCTGTACTGCTCTTTCTGCAAGCTAAGGCTTCTGACTCTGAAGGTTTCCATTCACACAAAATACAAAAACTAGCTAGGCCACACAGAAGGATCTCACTCCTCCATACCCCCTAAACAAAATTCTGCCAGCATTGAAACATATACTTTTATTAGCCAGGCTCTTCTCTTCAATTACTGATAGATATAATGATTGTCTAGGGAAATGGCAGAAAGAGAATTAACATCCATTCCCTTACAAAGGTGACTAAGGAGAAAATTATCCTGACTTTTGACAATTTTTCTGATGCCCACATGCAAACAGGTACAATTAATGGACATTCCAAGGATTCACAGTTGTAAAGCAAATATGGATACTGGATGCCTAATTCCCACAGTACCTTAATTGAGTGCACAGAGATAGCACCCCAGAGGAAAGGCAGAGAAGGAGAGCTGTGAGAGGACATCTATGAGACAAAAGGGGACTTCTCTGAATGCACATCTACAGTCAGTCAAAACAGTTCAGAGGAATCGCGCAAGATGCCCACCTTCGTCCTGAGATTCACAGGGATTTTATGACTATGAGAAAGTGTGTCCCCCTCACCAAAGGACAGAAAAAGACAAGAGATCTAAGAGAAGTTCCCCCACCCCAAGATGCATGGGGTCTTATGAATCACAATAGCTTAATTAGGGCTGGGAAAAGAATTAAGACTGTCTCCTAAGGTACACTGAATGTTCACTGAAAGATAAGTGTGGAGCAGCAGAGTGGAGAGATTTCCTGAGGCATAGAAAACCAGGCTCAGGGAAGGAGAATGAGACTGCCACTGACCCTAAAGAGGTGTTCTTCAAGTTATAAATCTGAGAGTTCAGAATTACAGATTCTGAGAGTTTAGAAGCCTGGTGACTGGCTTTAAAGCATAAAAAAAAAATCTCTGAGGTCTCGGAGGTGTACAGATCCTAAGCTCTGCTAAGGGAAATTTCTACTCCCACCATAAAACATTTGAAGATAGTGGTATACTGAATCTTTCAAAAGGTCCATTAAATCAGAAACCGGGCTGAATTAAAGATTAGATAGATGCAATCTCACCAAAATGATGGTCTGAGAAAAAAGGCTGTGTGACCTTACCCAGAGATAAACATTACTTATTCATTCTCTGCTCTTGGTTTTTTAAACACAATGTCTGATTTACAAAAAATAAAAATAAAGAACCAGGAAACAAGCAGGACAATAGAAACTATAATCTAGGAGCAGAACCATTAAAGAGTAAATTATTCACTATCTGGTCATTTATAGTGAACGTTTGGCAACTTGTTGTCTAGGGAAAACTATTTAGGTGTGTAATGTTAAGAATGTCAGCAGACTTCTCAAAAAATAATGGAAGTAAAAGTGAATAGAACAATGTATTTTAAAATGTTGAAGAAAGAAAAAGAAGGGAAGGAAAGGAATTGTCAAACTAATTTTGACACTTTCAGTTCTGTATTAGCATTCCTTGCTATTTATCAATTTTTTTTTTTGCTGTGGCGTGCATAGACACCCTTCTACAGACCTTGATGGTTGAACCTAAGAAGGTAAAGTTAAATAATGTCACGCATAGGTGCATAGCTGAGTTTAAAAACCAAACAAAAGAAACCCACAGCAACTACTCACAAAGAAATTAGGGGAGATATGCTTCATAGTAACCTATGTGAAAAAACAGACAGAACTTTAAATGGCAGGACACCCAATTTTGGCTTGCAGTGATGTGTACTCAATACAACAGGAGATTGGTGTCAGGAGATTAACATAGAATCAAATCATGTTTCTACATCTGCAGTGTTTTTATGACAACTTCTCTTAGCTGTTTTTTCCTTCTCTATAAAATAAACAATCATTCTTCCTACCTTACATAGTTGATTTGCAATATTAAAGTAGTCAAGGTGAATATTGTAATGGAAAGACATCTTGAATACTCCCAAAATACAGGTTGAAATATTACTCATAAAGCAAAAAAAAGAGACAAAACCACCATCAAAAATTCCTACCACCAATAAAAACAAGTGCAGGAGAGATGTCAGTGTTATGAGACATGTCAGTGATGAGAAGCTCCTTTTATCTCCCTGCTTCAGTCTACAACAAGTAGAACACCTGTAACCTGGCAAAGATTTCTCCAACTAATTCACCAGGATGCTGGAGAGACCCACCCATGTGTACATCTGACGGTGGGTGGACTGGATCACAGAAGGGGCAGAATGGGGGAACAACGAGCGTGGTGCCCTGGATGCCAGCCCCGGGGTTACAGAGCACTGATGCAGCAGGGAGGCCCTGCACGCTGCTTGAGCTCTGGCAGCAGCAGTGGGCTGGGGAACCTGGGCACTAGCAAGGCCGACAGTTCTGCCCTCCCACCCGTAGTGATGGTACTCCAAGCTCGATGACACGGGAAGTGGCAGAGGCTCCCACCCCGCACACACTGAGGCAACAGTGCCTGCCACCTAGGCAACCCGAGATGCCGTGGAGGCTCCCAGCACCCTGAGGTCCCTGCTGGTGGTGCCAA
>SJYX01018242.1:270824-299127 GCA_006410675.1 Oreotragus oreotragus | reverse complement strand
ATATATATATATATATATACTATATTAATATATAAGCATTTCCAGTGCTTTCTGTTCCATCATTCATCTCATTTATTGAGTTCTTCAGCTCCAGAATTTTATTCTTTTTTAGTGTTTTAATCTCTCTGGCAAATTATTCCCTTCATTCATCAGTTTTGTTCCTGAGATCAATGAAGTGCCTTTCTGAGTTTTCTTGTAGCTCACTGACTTTTTTTCATGACAGTCATTTTTAGTCCTCTATCAGTTGGATTCACAAATTTCCATAACTAATGAAGGTTATATGCTGTCAGAAAACATACTGTATTATTTTGAGAGAGTCATCTCTGTTCTAAAGACAAACATAGTCCCAAGGTGAAGGGTTGGAAGATGACCCTCCAAGAAAGTGGCAGTCCAAAGAAAGTAGGGAAAGCCATACTCAGATCAGACAGAATAGACTTCAAGCTAAAAAAAAACAACAGTGTGTGTCTTGTGTGTGAATACACCTACTCACTCAGTTATGTCTGACTTTTTGAAAGCCCACAGACTGTAGTCCACCAGGTGCCTCTGTCCACGGAATTTGCCAAGCAAGCATGGGTTGCCATTTCCTACTCTGGAGGATCTTCCCAGCTCAGGGACTGAACTCGCATCTCCTGTGTCTCCTGCGTTAGCAGACAAATTCTTTACCACTGTGCCAGGTAGCAAGAGATAAACATGGACATTACATAAAGACAAAGGAGACAATTCATCAAGAAAATATAATTTTGTAATATATATGTATCGAGATATAGAAAGAAATTGTAGGAATAAATTTAACCAAGGAATTGAAAGATCTATAAACTGAAGATGTTGAAAAAAAAAAATTGAAGACACACAAAAAGGAAGATATTCAATTCTCATGGATTAGAAGAATTAACATTGTGAAAAAGGTTCATATTACTTAAAGCAATCTACAATTCACTATAATCCCCATCAAAATCCCAATTGTATTTTTTACAGAAATACAAAATAAATCCTGAAATTCGTATGAAACCATAAAAGACCCTGAATAGCCAAACCAATTTCCTTGAAGGAAAATAGTGAAGCTGGAGGTATCATACTCCCTGATTTCAAATTATACTACAAAGCTATAGTAACCAAAACTGTACAGCATTGGCCAAAAAACCAGGGACACACATCAATGGAATAGAATTCAAAGCCCAGAAATAAATCCACACATGTATGTACAATTAATTTATGACAAAGTGCAAAGAATATACAAGGGAGAAAGCATAGTCTCCTCAGTTAATAGTGCTAGAAAAACTAAAAACTAGATGCAAAAGAATGCAATTAGATTGATATATTACATCATACACAAAAATTAACTCAAAATGGATTAAAGACTCAAATGCAAGACCTTAAACCATAGCATTTCTAGAAGAAAACATAGGCAGTTATCTCTTTGATATTGGTCTCAGAAATATCTTTCTGAGCATGTCTGCTCAGGCAAGGCAAACAAAAGCAAAATTAAACAAATGGAACTATATCAAACTTAAATGCTTCTGCACAGAAAAGTGAAAGTGAAGCCGCTCAGTTGTGATCGACTCTTTGTGACCCCATAGACTGTAGCCTACCAGGCTTCTCCTTCCATGGGATTTTCCAGGCAGGAGTACTGGAGTGGGTTGCCATTTCCTTCTCCAGAGGATCTTCCTGACCCAGGGATCAAACCCCGGTCTCCCGCATTGCAGGCAGAAGCTTTACCATCTGAGCCACCAGGGAAGCCTGTAAACCAGGAAGCACAGAAAAAGAAACCATCAACTAAACAAAAAGACAACCTACTGAATGGGAAAATGTATTTGCAAACCATGTATTTGATAAAGAATTAATATCCCAAGTATATAAAAAAACTCATAAAACTTGAAGCAACAAAAGCAACCTGATTAAAAAATGAGCAAAAGATTTAAATAAAATTTTTACCAAGAAAACATATAGATTACCAACAGGCTTGTGAAAAGATGTTCAACATCACTAATTATTAGGGAAATGACAATCACAACCAAAACAAGATATCACCTCATACTGGTTGGAATTGTTACTTCTTATCTTTCTGTCAGTGTTGAAAAGGGTGTGGAGAAAAGGTAACACTTATATACAGTTGGTTGTAAAGTAAATTGGTACAATCTGTATGGAAAACAGTATGGAGAATCCTCAAAAAATTAAGAATAGACCCAGCTATTCTACCTCTGGGTATTTATCTGAGAAATACAACAATACGGTTTTAAAAAGATAAGTGCCCCTCTGTGTTCCTTGCAGAATTATTTATGATAGCCAAGATATGTGAGCAATCTAATTGCTCACTGATGGATGGATGGATGAAGATGTGTATGTATGTGTATGAATGTGTGTATGTACATATATACATAGCAACAGAATATTACTCTGCTATAAAAAAGATGGGATCTTGCCATTTGCAACAACATGGATAGACCCGGAGGGTATTAGGCGAAGTGGGGTAAGTCAGACAAAGAAAGGCAACTACTGTACGATTTTGCTCATACATGAAGTAGAAAAGTTTTGGGAAGAATGAACCGACACTACACATAGATACTGAGAATGAGTTTGTGGTTACCAGAGGAGAAGAAGGCTGGTGGGGAGGACAAAATGGGTACAGAGGGGATTGCTTATACAGTGATAGATGGAAACTAGACTTTCGATGATGAGCTCACTGTAGCATATTCAGCAATCTAATTATACTGTTGCACACGTGAAATATACAATGTTACTAACCTCTGTTACCGCAGAAAATGAATAAGTGTATTCTATGTTCCATGGATACCATTATAGACAAGGGATGATTTTCTTCTACTTTGTCTGGATATGACCACTCCAGGAGTCTTCTGAATGTCACACATTAAGAGAGAAATAGCCTTACCAGGGGCACATTCAGAGGCAAACGTTGAGTGGAATTCTAAAAACCTTAGGTAACAAATATTTGAAAGAAGGAAGGATTATTCCTGGGTGAATAGTAGCCTTGAAATAAAGAGATTTAGGAGTCCAAAGAAACAAATGGAAAAGTGTGTACTTTTGTGAAAATTCAGTGAGGTAATATTAAGTAAGATAGAAGAAATGCATGGGCTGTTTTTATGTATAACTCTGAGATAATGGCTCAGACAGCAAAGAATCCACCTGCAATGCAGGAGACCCAGGTTTGATCCCTGGGTCGGGAAGATCCACTGGTGAAGGAAATGGCAAACCACTCCAGTATTCTTGCCTAGAGAATCTCATGGACAGAGGAACCTGGCAGGCTATAGTCCATGGGGTCGTAAAGAGTCAGACATGAATGAAGCGACTTCTCTTTCCTAAGATAATAAACCTAGAATAATTTTCACTATTTATAAAGTACTTTAAATCAATGAAGCTCTATAGAAATGAAATTAACTGCTTCTCTTTGGTTAAAGAATTCAACTATACATTTGATGGAGGGTATTCAAATGGCATCAGTATATGATTGGACCTTATGTTGTTTTAGGTCCTTTCTAACCTTCAGCTCTATTTAGACAGTATCAGTAAATAGTCACAATACATCAGTTTACTAGCTTTAATCTCATTATTATTCAGAATTTGCATGCCTTTATACATAAAATCGGAGAAGGCAATGGCAACCCACTCCAATACTCTTGCCTGGAAAATCCCACGGACGGAGAAGCCTGGTAGGCTGCAGTCCATGGGGTCGCTGGGAGTCGGGCATGACTGAGAGACTTCACTTTCACTTTTCACTTTCATGCATTGGAGAAGGAAATGGCAACCCAGTCCAGTGTTCTTGCCTGGAGAATCCCAGGGACGGGCGAGCCTGGTGGGCTGCTGTCTATGCAGTCACACAGAGTTGGACACGACTGAAGTGACTTAGCAGCATACATAGAGTAGACTGGGTCCGAGGAGGTAGGGAAAGATTTATGTACCATCCTGGCAGAAGAGCAGAGCAGACTGAGAATCTGAGAGACCCCAGTAGGGTATCCTGCTGGATGGCAATCAAAATTATAGGTCGCTGTCTCAAAGTTTCATAGGTTTTCACGGTAAGAACACAGAGTTCTTAATTCTAGAGCAGGAAAGCCCCAAGGATCTCCATGGAAGATTTTAAAATTTTTACTATCAGATTAACATTTGGAATTGTCTAATAAATGCTAGGAGTTTTATATTTTTTAAGCTAAGAGACAGGAAACAGTGCTTTGTCATTCCTCTGCAGACATTTTACTTATGAAAGAAACAGGGAACAATGGCAGACACATCTGCTAAAATGACTTGAAACTGTCAGACGTGGAGACATGTTGTTCTTTATCTTGCATTTTAATAATATGCAGAAGTCTGGCTTAAAGAAAAGGTCTCCTGTTGGTATTGTATCAGCAACAATGACTGAACTACAAAGGGGTGCATGAAGGGAAATGCTCTAATGGAATATTTGAGGACTATTTGAGAGAACTACCTGGAGAAGAAAAATACATTCTGGCAAAAGGGATGTGTGATTGCTGTGGACCTGCCAGAAGCTGCCTTTCCTGGAGAAGTTAATGTTTTTCTCTGAGAGACCCTCGTTTTGCATATTGATTAAATTAGAATCGGCACTAAAGGGACTTTTGTTGTGATTTATTTTTACATTTCCTGATTTATTCATATTTTCTTTCTCCATTTACAATTCGCATATATTCAGGGAAAATGAATCCTAAATTTTAGGAGGAATCAGATTCTTACCCCTAGTGTCAAAGATTAAATTGAGGCGAGGCCCTTTGTAGACAAAACAGCTAATTACACACATGAAATCTTTTTCATTGATTCTTTTACTATCTTCTATTGCTTTTTCTATTTCTCAGAAGTGCTTTTTCCTCCCATCTCAATCATCACAATTTCGATTTATTTTTAACAGTTTTATTGAGACACAGTTCACAAACTATGTGATTCACTCATTTAAAGTCTACAATTTAATGTCTTTGAGGATATTCACAAACTCTTCATCTATCCCGCAATCAGCTGACAGCATTTGATTACCCCCATATGAAGTCCATTTCCCTTAGTCATTACCCCCATGCCCTCAGCCTCCCAGCACTGCTGCCGCTGCTTCTAAGTCACTTCAGTGGCGTCCGACTCTGTGCAACCCCACAGATGGCAGCCCATTGGGCTCCGCCATCCCTAGGATTCTCCAGGCAAGAACACTGGAGTGGGTTGCCATTTCCTTCTCCAATGCATGAAAGTGAAAATTGAAAGTGAAGTCGCTCAGTCGTGTCTGACTCAGCGACCCCATGGACTGCAGCCTACCAGGCTCCTCCATCCATGGGAGTTTCCAGTCAAGAGTACTGCAGTGGGGTGCCATTGCCTTCTCCGCTCCCAGCACTATGCAACCACTAATCTACTTCCTGCTTTCTTTATCCTATTCTGGATATTTTATATGAATGGAATCATAAAATAGGTGGTCTTCTGAGTCTGTCTTCTTTCACTGAGCATCATGTTTTCAAGGTTCATCCATAGCTGCAACATCTATCAGTATTCCATTGTTAAAATTGTTAATAGCCTTCCATTATATGGATAAACCACATTTCATTTATCCACTGTTCAACTGACAGACATCGGCGTTTTTCTACTCTTGGCTATTATGAATAATTCTGCTATGAACATTTGTGTACGAGTTTTCGTAAGGGCGTATATTTTTATCTCTCTTGTGTCTATACATAAGAGTAGAGTTACTGTGTCATATGACTTTTTATGAACTGTCAGAATGTTTTCCAAAGCAGCCATACCATTTTACTTTCCCCCAGCCATGTATAAGGATTTCAGTATCTTCATATCCTCACCAACACCTGTTATTTCTGTCTCTTGGATTATACCGTTGCTAGTGAGTATAAAGTAGCATCTCCCTGTGGTTTTGATTTGCATTTCTCTGATGGCTAATGAGGTTGGGAGTCTTTTCATATACTTATCAACATTTGTATACCTTCTTTGGAGAAATGTCTGTTAAAATCTGCTCAGTGTTTTAAAAATTAGATTGTCTTTTTATAAGTGAGTTGTAGTTATTCTTAACATTTCTAGATATATATATCCTTATCAGAGACTTGATTTGCAAACTTCCTCCCATTCTATGTGTTGTCTTAAATCACTTTTATCAGATATTTTTCCCTTACTTCCTAACACTTGCTCCTAGGAATAGCCTAGTAAGTAGTTGTCATGAAAGGCTTAACCATATTAGCACCATTTTTCAGCTATCACGTTCATTCATCTGATCTATGGATAAATATCAGTGTTACTAATGCATAATGGCCAGTGTGCTGTCTTGTTCCTGACTCCATGGCACTTACAATCTGTTGTGAGAGACCATCAAGGTATTATCTTACTGCTAAAAATTACTATCTAGATCATGCACTTTTGCGTTCCATTAGTTCATTTTCTACTCCAGTACAAGCATCCCCTGTTGTTTATAGCCTCGATCTAACACATTCTCCCTTCTTTTAAAGGGCTTGGATTTTTGTCTGCAGAGTGAACTGTTTTAAGAGCAGTTACATAGATTAGAGAACATTGAAATGAGGGGTACATGAAAAAATCTGCACAGAGGATCAGATGTTTTCTGAAGGTTGGTATGAACACCAGGAGTCATCCAAATAGCCTCCAAATGATAAACCAAAGCAGGAGACTGCAGAGACTGTGGACTGACCGCAATGAGGCGTGTGTGCAGGCCTCAGCCTGCAGCTCAGGGAAGGGCTGCATTTCTTATCCAAGGAGGTCTTCTCTAATGAGGAAACTTGTGTGCGGTAACTCTGATAGTCATTTTTTACACTGACTTTACATTACCCTTTGGTTCTATAAAATGTTTCAGTAAAAACAGAAAATCCAGGAGCCTAAGTACTGAGAAAATTCAAATTGAATCCAGATTTCTAGTTTCTTCTCAGATAAATGTAAGTAAGTTAGAATCTTCTCTGTCTTAGAAAGGTGACAACTACTTGGGATTATATTGTTTATACATAGGATGTTAAGTAAATGGTGATGATGATGGCAGAAGTAATTCATTGGATTATTATAGTGTCTGGATTTTTCAAGGAATTTTATATACATTGCCATGAGAACCTAACAAGAATCAAGCAAAATTGCTAAATAAGGCTTCATTATTCATGTTTCTATAAACTTTTTTCATCAATAATATACATACAAGAAATGCACAGATCATAAGTCTGCAGCTAGATTCTCACATATTGAATATTCCAGGTAAATAGTTCAAGGAACAGATTATTACTAGCATCCCACATGCTTCTTTTTATACCCATTTAATCAATACCTTCAACATAACCCTCCCAAGCGGCAGAGTGGTAAAGAATCCTCCTGCTAATGCAGGAGACGCAAGATATATGGGTTCGATCCCTGGGTCAGGAAGATCCCCTGGAGTAGGAAATAGCAACCCACTACAGTATCCTTGCCTGGAAAATTTCTTGGACAGAGGAGGCTGGCAGGCTACAGTCCATGGCGTTGCAAAGAATTGAACATGACTGAGCATGCAAAGATGGAGCTCCTTCAACATTACAGGGCCTTGCTTCTAGTCTAGTACCATAGTTTAATTTGGACTGTTCTTAGACTACAGATAAATGAAATTGTATAATACGTACTACCTTTTGTTTCAGTTCTCTCACTCAGCATCATGTCTGTGAGATTTATCCTTGTCTTTGTTGCTTACTATTCTGTTGTGTGAATACACCACAATTGATTTACCAATCTAATGACATTTTAGCTTTTTTCAGTTCAAGGTTATTATGAATAGTGTGGAACCTGTTCTTTTACAGGTTTTGTTTGTGTTTTTTTCACTGGGTATATAACTAGGAGTAAAATCACTGGGCCATAATAGGGTATCTACATGCCTTTACATTTAGAATAAACTGTTAAACAGTTATCCAAAGTGGCTTATGCAGTTTAATCTCCCACTAGCAATGCATGATGAAACTATGGACTGCCCAGATCTTACATAAACAGCTGGTATTTTCTATGTTGTTATGCCATTCTCTGGGTGATTATTCTTGTTTAAAAAATGGAGACCTTAATGTACTTTCACAGGAGAAAAATCTAGAGCATAGATCTGCTGGCACTGTGTTATTTACACTAAGCCAGACACAATGACTTTGCTTCCTTGGCAAAGAAGGCTAAGATCTCAGCAGCACAGATGCGACAAAAAGATGACATTGAATATTAAGACTTCTGGTTGCAGCTGTGGCATATTAAGAGCTTAGAAGTTGCTATTCTCACCCTTAAAACAAGGGGAAAAAACTGGACAAACTTAGTGAATTTTCTTGGACTCATTGGAGAACAGAGCTCTCGGTGCAAACCTGCTTCCCTGGAGGTAAAGGCACTGGAACCATAAACTGGCAGGTGTGCTTGAGTCGTGATTTTGATGATTAATTGGAAGTTGAGTGTGAAGAAGCATGAGTTCACATATGCGCATTATTACATGGTGTTTGTCTTTCTGACTTCACACTCTATGACACTCTAGGTCCATCCACACCTCTACCTAGAAAAACGGTATAGATGATCTTATTTGCGAAGCAGAAATGGAGACACAGGTAGAGGACAAATGTGTGGATACTCAGGTGTGGAAAGAGGCGGGCAGTGGGAGGAATCGGGAGGTTATACATTACTGATGCATGTGTGCAGGCGCATGCTCAGTCGTGTCCAACTCTGCTATATATAATATAGCTTATATATTAATATATACTATATTAATATATAGTATATATATTATATATATATATATATATACTATATTAATATATAAGCATTTCCAGTGCTTTCTGTTCCATCATTCATCTCATTTATTGAGTTCTTCAGCTCCAGAATTTTATTCTTTTTTAGTGTTTTAATCTCTTTGGCAAATTATTCCCTTCATTCATCAATTTTGTTCCTGAGATCAATGAAGTGCCTTTCTGAGTTTTCTTGTAGCTCACTGACTTTTTTTCATGACAGTCATTTTTAGTCCTCTATCAGTTGGATTCACAAATTTCCATAACTAATGAAGGTTATATGCTGTCAGAAAACATACTGTATTATTTTGAGAGAGTCATCTCTGTTCTAAAGACAAACATAGTCCCAAGGTGAAGGGTTGGAAGATGACCCTCCAAGAAAGTGGCAGTCCAAAGAAAGTAGGGAAAGCCATACTCAGATCAGACAGAATAGACTTCAAGCTAAAAAAAAACAACAGTGTGTGTCTTGTGTGTGAATACACCTACTCACTCAGTTATGTCTGACTTTTTGAAAGCCCACAGACTGTAGTCCACCAGGTGCCTCTGTCCACGGAATTTGCCAAGCAAGCATGGGTTGCCATTTCCTACTCTGGAGGATCTTCCCAGCTCAGGGACTGAACTCGCATCTCCTGTGTCTCCTGCGTTAGCAGACAAATTCTTTACCACTGTGCCAGGTAGCAAGAGATAAACATGGACATTACATAAAGACAAAGGAGACAATTCATCAAGAAAATATAATTTTGTAATATATATGTATCGAGATATAGAAAGAAATTGTAGGAATAAATTTAACCAAGGAATTGAAAGATCTATAAACTGAAGATGTTGAAAAAAAAAACTGAAGACACACAAAAAGGAAGATATTCAATTCTCATGGATTAGAAGAATTAACATTGTGAAAAAGGTTCATATTACTTAAAGCAATCTACAATTCACTATAATCCCCATCAAAATCCCAATTGTATTTTTTACAGAAATACAAAATAAATCCTGAAATTCGTATGAAACCATAAAAGACCCTGAATAGCCAAACCAATTTCCTTGAAGGAAAATAGTGAAGCTGGAGGTATCATACTCCCTGATTTCAAATTATACTACAAAGCTATAGTAACCAAAACTGTACAGCATTGGCCAAAAAACCAGGGACACACATCAATGGAATAGAATTCAAAGCCCAGAAATAAATCCACACATGTATGTACAATTAATTTATGACAAAGTGCAAAGAATATACAAGGGAGAAAGCATAGTCTCCTCAGTTAATAGTGCTAGAAAAACTAAAAACTAGATGCAAAAGAATGCAATTAGATTGATATATTACATCATACACAAAAATTAACTCAAAATGGATTAAAGACTCAAATGCAAGACCTTAAACCATAGCATTTCTAGAAGAAAACATAGGCAGTTATCTCTTTGATACTGGTCTCAGAAATATCTTTCTGAGCATGTCTGCTCAGGCAAGGCAAACAAAAGCAAAATTAAACAAATGGAACTATATCAAACTTAAATGCTTCTGCACAGAAAAGTGAAAGTGAAGCCGCTCAGTTGTGATCGACTCTTTGTGACCCCATAGACTGTAGCCTACCAGGCTTCTCCTTCCATGGGATTTTCCAGGCAGGAGTACTGGAGTGGGTTGCCATTTCCTTCTCCAGAGGATCTTCCTGACCCAGGGATCAAACCCGGGTCTCCCGCATTGCAGGCAGAAGCTTTACCATCTGAGCCACCAGGGAAGCCTGTAAACCAGGAAGCACAGAAAAAGAAACCATCAACTAAACAAAAAAACAACCTACTGAATGGGAAAATGTATTTGCAAACCATGTATTTGATAAAGAATTAATATCCCAAGTATATAAAAAAACTCATAAAACTTGAAGCAACAAAAGCAACCTGATTAAAAAATGAGCAAAAGATTTAAATAAAATTTTTACCAAGAAAACATATAGATTACCAACAGGCTTGTGAAAAGATGTTCAACATCACTAATTATTAGGGAAATGACAATCACAACCAAAACAAGATATCACCTCATACTGGTTGGAATTGTTACTTCTTATCTTTCTGTCAGTGTTGAAAAGGGTGTGGAGAAAAGGTAACACTTATATACAGTTGGTTGTAAAGTAAATTGGTACAATCTGTATGGAAAACAGTATGGAGAATCCTCAAAAAATTAAGAATAGACCCAGCTATTCTACCTCTGGGTATTTATCTGAGAAATACAACAATACGGTTTAAAAAAGATAAGTGCCCCTCTGTGTTCCTTGCAGAATTATTTATGATAGCCAAGATATGTGAGCAATCTAATTGCTCACTGATGGATGGATGGATGAAGATGTGTATGTATGTGTATGAATGTGTGTATGTACATATATACATAGCAACAGAATATTACTCTGCTATAAAAAAGATGGGATCTTGCCATTTGCAACAACATGGATAGACCCGGAGGGTATTAGGCGAAGTGGGGTAAGTCAGACAAAGAAAGGCAACTACTGTACGATTTTGCTCATACATGAAGTAGAAAAGTTTTGGGAAGAATGAACCGACACTACACATAGATACTGAGAATGAGTTTGTGGTTACCAGAGGAGAAGAAGGCTGGTGGGGAGGACAAAATGGGTACAGAGGGGATTGCTTATACAGTGATAGATGGAAACTAGACTTTCGATGATGAGCTCACTGTAGCATATTCAGCAATCTAATTATACTGTTGCACACGTGAAATATACAATGTTACTAACCTCTGTTACCGCAGAAAATGAATAAGTGTATTCTATGTTCCATGGATACCATTATAGACAAGGGATGATTTTCTTCTACTTTGTCTGGATATGACCACTCCAGGAGTCTTCTGAATGTCACACATTAAGAGAGAAATAGCCTTACCAGGGGCACATTCAGAGGCAAACGTTGAGTGGAATTCTAAAAACCTTAGGTAACAAATATTTGAAAGAAGGAAGGATTATTCCTGGGTGAATAGTAGCCTTGAAATAAAGAGATTTAGGAGTCCAAAGAAACAAATGGAAAAGTGTGTACTTTTGTGAAAATTCAGTGAGGTAATATTAAGTAAGATAGAAGAAATGCATGGGCTGTTTTTATGTATAACTCTGAGATAATGGCTCAGACAGCAAAGAATCCACCTGCAATGCAGGAGACCCAGGTTTGATCCCTGGGTCGGGAAGATCCACTGGTGAAGGAAATGGCAAACCACTCCAGTATTCTTGCCTAGAGAATCTCATGGACAGAGGAACCTGGCAGGCTATAGTCCATGGGGTCGTAAAGAGTCAAGATGTGTATAAGAGACAGGGGAAGGAGAATGAGACTGCCACTGACCCTAAAGAGGTGTTCTTCAAGTTATAAATCTGAGAGTTCAGAATTACAGATTCTGAGAGTTTAGAAGCCTGGTGACTGGCTTTAAAGCATAAAAAAAAAATCTCTGAGGTCTCGGAGGTGTACAGATCCTAAGCTCTGCTAAGGGAAATTTCTACTCCCACCATAAAACATTTGAAGATAGTGGTATACTGAATCTTTCAAAAGGTCCATTAAATCAGAAACCGGGCTGAATTAAAGATTAGATAGATGCAATCTCACCAAAATGATGGTCTGAGAAAAAAGGCTGTGTGACCTTACCCAGAGATAAACATTACTTATTCATTCTCTGCTCTTGGTTTTTTAAACACAATGTCTGATTTACAAAAAATAAAAATAAAGAACCAGGAAACAAGCAGGACAATAGAAACTATAATCTAGGAGCAGAACCATTAAAGAGTAAATTATTCACTATCTGGTCATTTATAGTGAACGTTTGGCAACTTGTTGTCTAGGGAAAACTATTTAGGTGTGTAATGTTAAGAATGTCAGCAGACTTCTCAAAAAATAATGGAAGTAAAAGTGAATAGAACAATGTATTTTAAAATGTTGAAGAAAGAAAAAGAAGGGAAGGAAAGGAATTGTCAAACTAATTTTGACACTTTCAGTTCTGTATTAGCATTCCTTGCTATTTATCAATTTTTTTTTTTGCTGTGGCGTGCATAGACACCCTTCTACAGACCTTGATGGTTGAACCTAAGAAGGTAAAGTTAAATAATGTCACGCATAGGTGCATAGCTGAGTTTAAAAACCAAACAAAAGAAACCCACAGCAACTACTCACAAAGAAATTAGGGGAGATATGCTTCATAGTAACCTATGTGAAAAAACAGACAGAACTTTAAATGGCAGGACACCCAATTTTGGCTTGCAGTGATGTGTACTCAATACAACAGGAGATTGGTGTCAGGAGATTAACATAGAATCAAATCATGTTTCTACATCTGCAGTGTTTTTATGACAACTTCTCTTAGCTGTTTTTTCCTTCTCTATAAAATAAACAATCATTCTTCCTACCTTACATAGTTGATTTGCAATATTAAAGTAGTCAAGGTGAATATTGTAATGGAAAGACATCTTGAATACTCCCAAAATACAGGTTGAAATATTACTCATAAAGCAAAAAAAAGAGACAAAACCACCATCAAAAATTCCTACCACCAATAAAAACAAGTGCAGGAGAGATGTCAGTGTTATGAGACATGTCAGTGATGAGAAGCTCCTTTTATCTCCCTGCTTCAGTCTACAACAAGTAGAACACCTGTAACCTGGCAAAGATTTCTCCAACTAATTCACCAGGATGCTGGAGAGACCCACCCATGTGTACATCTGACGGTGGGTGGACTGGATCACAGAAGGGGCAGAATGGGGGAACAACGAGCGTGGTGCCCTGGATGCCAGCCCCGGGGTTACAGAGCACTGATGCAGCAGGGAGGCCCTGCACGCTGCTTGAGCTCTGGCAGCAGCAGTGGGCTGGGGAACCTGGGCACTAGCAAGGCCGACAGTTCTGCCCTCCCACCCGTAGTGATGGTGCTCCAAGCTCGATGACACGGGAAGTGGCAGAGGCTCCTGAGACCTAAGTCCCACCCCGCACACACTGAGGCAACAGTGCCTGCCACCTAGGCAACCCGAGATGCCGTGGAGGCTCCCAGCACCCTGAGGTCCCTGCTGGTGGTGCCAACGACAGCAGCAGTTGCAAGGCACCAGCGACCCCAGAAGCACACCCCGTGATGGCAGGGGTACTGGCAATGCCTCTGGCAGAGGTGGTGGTGAGTAGAAAGAACCATTCTCCGATGTAGCCAGAGGCAGCACGAGTGAGAAGCAAACGTACCATAATGCCACCTATTGAAAAAGAAGAGAAAGACCCCTAATTAAAAACCTGCTGAACTATTAGAATCTAAGTTTCAAAAAAAAAAAGAAAGAAAAGCTTTACCTGAAGAAGAAAAGATAGGTGTTTTGCTACTACAGATGTGCTTGAAGAGTAGCAGCTCTTCAAGCATCATGAAGACCCACTATAACGCGGTGTCACAGAAAGAAAATGATAGTTCTCCAGAAACCAGCTTTAGCCATGGAGAACTGTGAAACTGATTCAGACTCAAAACAGCTGTCATGAAAAAGCCCAGCTAGCTGCAAGGAAACTCAGAAAGGCAGGTTAGCGATCTCAGGAATAAAATTCATGAACAAAGGGGATAATTTGCCAAGGAGATTAGAATACTAAAAAAGAATCAAATTCTAGAGCTGAAGAATTTAATCAATGAGATTAATAATGAAATAGTAAACATTGGAAATAGAGCAGACTATACGGAAGAGAGAATTAGTGAGCTTGAAGGTAGAAATCTAGAAATGATTCAGGTAGAAGAGAGAACTAAGATTTCCTTTTTCAATGAAGAAATTTTGTGAGAATTACATGATACTAACACGAGAGAGAAAATAAGGATAATGGGTATCCTAGAAGGAGAAGGGAGAGAGAATGGAGCAGAGAGTTTATTTAAAAAGACAATAACTGCACTGTGTGTATATAGATATATATATGGCTATATAGTTTGATTATCATATATAATAATATATATAATATAGCTTATATATTAATATATACTATATTAATATATANACATTTATCCACTGTTCAACTGACAGACATCGGCGTTTTTCTACTCTTGGCTATTATGAATAATTCTGCTATGAACATTTGTGTACGAGTTTTCGTAAGGGCGTATATTTTTATCTCTCTTGTGTCTATACATAAGAGTAGAGTTACTGTGTCATATGACTTTTTATGAACTGTCAGAATGTTTTCCAAAGCAGCCATACCATTTTACTTTCCCCCAGCCATGTATAAGGATTTCAGTATCTTCATATCCTCACCAACACCTGTTATTTCTGTCTCTTGGATTATACCGTTGCTAGTGAGTATAAAGTAGCATCTCCCTGTGGTTTTGATTTGCATTTCTCTGATGGCTAATGAGGTTGGGAGTCTTTTCATATACTTATCAACATTTGTATACCTTCTTTGGAGAAATGTCTGTTAAAATCTGCTCAGTGTTTTAAAAATTAGATTGTCTTTTTATAAGTGAGTTGTAGTTATTCTTAACATTTCTAGATATATATATCCTTATCAGAGACTTGATTTGCAAACTTCCTCCCATTCTATGTGTTGTCTTAAATCACTTTTATCAGATATTTTTCCCTTACTTCCTAACACTTGCTCCTAGGAATAGCCTAGTAAGTAGTTGTCATGAAAGGCTTAACCATATTAGCACCATTTTTCAGCTATCACGTTCATTCATCTGATCTATGGATAAATATCAGTGTTACTAATGCATAATGGCCAGTGTGCTGTCTTGTTCCTGACTCCATGGCACTTACAATCTGTTGTGAGAGACCATCAAGGTATTATCTTACTGCTAAAAATTACTATCTAGATCATGCACTTTTGCGTTCCATTAGTTCATTTTCTACTCCAGTACAAGCATCCCCTGTTGTTTATAGCCTCGATCTAACACATTCTCCCTTCTTTTAAAGGGCTTGGATTTTTGTCTGCAGAGTGAACTGTTTTAAGAGCAGTTACATAGATTAGAGAACATTGAAATGAGGGGTACACGAAAAAATCTGCACAGAGGATCAGATGTTTTCTGAAGGTTGGTATGAACACCAGGAGTCATCCAAATAGCCTCCAAATGNGTGAACTGTTTTAAGAGCAGTTACATAGATTAGAGAACATTGAAATGAGGGGTACATGAAAAAATCTGCACAGAGGATCAGATGTTTTCTGAAGGTTGGTATGAACACCAGGAGTCATCCAAATAGCCTCCAAATGATAAACCAAAGCAGGAGACTGCAGAGACTGTGGACTGACCGCAATGAGGCGTGTGTGCAGGCCTCAGCCTGCAGCTCAGGGAAGGGCTGCATTTCTTATCCAAGGAGGTCTTCTCTAATGAGGAAACTTGTGTGCGGTAACTCTGATAGTCATTTTTTACACTGACTTTACATTACCCTTTGGTTCTATAAAATGTTTCAGTAAAAACAGAAAATCCAGGAGCCTAAGTACTGAGAAAATTCAAATTGAATCCAGATTTCTAGTTTCTTCTCAGATAAATGTAAGTAAGTTAGAATCTTCTCTGTCTTAGAAAGGTGACAACTACTTGGGATTATATTGTTTATACATAGGATGTTAAGTAAATGGTGATGATGATGGCAGAAGTAATTCATTGGATTATTATAGTGTCTGGATTTTTCAAGGAATTTTATATACATTGCCATGAGAACCTAACAAGAATCAAGCAAAATTGCTAAATAAGGCTTCATTATTCATGTTTCTATAAACTTTTTTCATCAATAATATACATACAAGAAATGCACAGATCATAAGTCTGCAGCTAGATTCTCACATATTGAATATTCCAGGTAAATAGTTCAAGGAACAGATTATTACTAGCATCCCACATGCTTCTTTTTATACCCATTTAATCAATACCTTCAACATAACCCTCCCAAGCGGCAGAGTGGTAAAGAATCCTCCTGCTAATGCAGGAGACGCAAGATATATGGGTTCGATCCCTGGGTCAGGAAGATCCCCTGGAGTAGGAAATAGCAACCCACTACAGTATCCTTGCCTGGAAAATTTCTTGGACAGAGGAGGCTGGCAGGCTACAGTCCATGGCGTTGCAAAGAACTGAACATGACTGAGCATGCAAAGATGGAGCTCCTTCAACATTACAGGGCCTTGCTTCTAGTCTAGTACCATAGTTTAATTTGGACTGTTCTTAGACTACAGATAAATGAAATTGTATAATACGTACTACCTTTTGTTTCAGTTCTCTCACTCAGCATCATGTCTGTGAGATTTATCCTTGTCTTTGTTGCTTACTATTCTGTTGTGTGAATACACCACAATTGATTTACCAATCTAATGACATTTTAGCTTTTTTCAGTTCAAGGTTATTATGAATAGTGTGGAACCTGTTCTTTTACAGGTTTTGTTTGTGTTTTTTTCACTGGGTATATAACTAGGAGTAAAATCACTGGGCCATAATAGGGTATCTACATGCCTTTACATTTAGAATAAACTGTTAAACAGTTATCCAAAGTGGCTTATGCAGTTTAATCTCCCACTAGCAATGCATGATGAAACTATGGACTGCCCAGATCTTACATAAACAGCTGGTATTTTCTATGTTGTTATGCCATTCTCTGGGTGATTATTCTTGTTTAAAAAATGGAGACCTTAATGTACTTTCACAGGAGAAAAATCTAGAGCATAGATCTGCTGGCACTGTGTTATTTACACTAAGCCAGACACAATGACTTTGCTTCCTTGGCAAAGAAGGCTAAGATCTCAGCAGCACAGATGCGACAAAAAGATGACATTGAATATTAAGACTTCTGGTTGCAGCTGTGGCATATTAAGAGCTTAGAAGTTGCTATTCTCACCCTTAAAACAAGGGGGAAAAACTGGACAAACTTAGTGAATTTTCTTGGACTCATTGGAGAACAGAGCTCTCGGTGCAAACCTGCTTCCCTGGAGGTAAAGGCGCTGGAACCATAAACTGGCAGGTGTGCTTGAGTCGTGATTTTGATGATTAATTGGAAGTTGAGTGTGAAGAAGCATGAGTTCACATATGCGCATTATTACATGGTGTTTGTCTTTCTGACTTCACACTCTATGACACTCTAGGTCCATCCACACCTCTACCTAGAAAAACGGTATAGATGATCTTATTTGCGAAGCAGAAATGGAGACACAGGTAGAGGACAAATGTGTGGATACTCAGGTGTGGAAAGAGGCGGGCAGTGGGAGGAATCGGGAGGTTATACATTACTGATGCATGTGTGCAGGCGCATGCTCAGTCGTGTCCAACTCTGCGACCCCGTAGACTGTAGCCCACCAGGCTCCTCTGTCCATGGGATTCTCCAGGCAAGAATACTGGAGTGGGTTCTCATTTCCTACTCCAGGGGATCTTCCTGACCCCGGGATCAAACCTGAATCTCCTGCATTTTCAGGCGGGTTCTTTGCCACGGTGCTACTTGGGAAGCCCATACACTGTTGATACTGTACATAAAATAGATAAGTAATGAGAACCTATCTATAGGACAGGAAACTCTACTTAATGCACTGTGATGACCTGAGTGAGAAGGAAGTCCAAAAGGGGGGGATACACGTATACGTATGGTTGATTCACTTTCCTGTACAGTAGAAACAAATACAACATTGTAAAGTAGCTATACTCCAATATAAATTATTTTTTTTAAGAAACATAAAAGTAAGAAACTTCTGTCTCCTTCCATACTCTCACTCCCACCTCACATCCTGCTTTCTGGAAGAGAGGGTTTTGAGCCACATGAATGGTTTATTATGAGGCAGGACCAAATTCTTTCTTCAAATCCAGCCACAGGTCCTAGGAGCAGATGTTAGAGCATCCTAGAGTAGCCAGTCCCTATCAATTTGCTACGGCTCTGTGCTCACCTGTTCAGTACTGAGAACACAGACCTAAATAGAGACTTTAAGCTTCAGGATCTGTTCACCTCTAAACAGCCAGAGGAGCGGCAGCCCCGGCGGCAAGGTGGCAGTGCTGGAAGTTATCTCAGCTTCTCCCCTGTAGAGATGCTTTACGGAAGCAGGTTTCTAACAACCCTGGCCCCAGAGAAAGGCACTCACAAGGCATTGCTCCTACAATTTATCATGCAAATTAGATAGAACACAATAGATTAATTAGGAAACATGGTTTGAATTTCCATTATGCAGATAACAATTGGTTGTAAAGTGACTGCGTTCAGGAACTAACGCCTTGGGCGTGGGGGAAAAAAAATCATTGACAAGATGCATAAACACACGTCTCTCTAGCTACTGAGTGCCCAGCTGCTCAGTAACCTCAAGTTCACTTTTCCCCTGGGGCTGAGATCCTGGGGAGGCTGGAGACATGTGATGGAGAATAGGGTCGATGGGTTGGGGTCTGTTTTTATAGATAATTGAAGAAAACTAAGTCGTGGGCTCAGTTAAGCTGTTCTAGTCCCAAACGGTATTCCAGGCGGTATTCAGAGTCTAGGACTTAAGTTGTATTATGTTGTATAGGGTTTATAGAAATTTCAGGATCCCAGTAACCTGGGACTTGGTAACTAACTCCAGAAACAAAATCTACACCAGCTTAGTGACTCAGGGAGACTGCAGGGGTTGAAAGATGTAGCTGGAGTCAAGCAGTACAGCAGCACAGATTTCAACATGCATTCTTCTCCCCACCCTCCTGATTGTCTTCATGAGGAAAATATGAGTGCCACTAAGAATGGCTGCAGAAAATCTTTGCCCTCTTACAATTCCTAAGTGGCATTATAAAATTAATTCCAAAGTTCCTAAAGATAAAATAATATTTTAGACAAGGAGAATGGACTCTAACAACTCTTCAGTAATCGTGCAGTTGTGAAGTATATGGTCCCTTTAAGGCACTGGGGTTCGAGATAACAAGGAATGAAATGCATTTATTTCATTGGGCATCATGTCTGTGTTACTAACTCAATTCTGGGCATCAAATTAATGAAAAACAAAATACAAACAGCATGATCTGATGTGCTATTTCCTTTGAGATTCAGGGACACATTTGCTTACTCATTCATGTGCATCTGGAATGGAGACTCAGGAATGATTGTAAGTGATTGGTAAAGCCATGGGTGTGGGCGGGCTCTAGAGTGTAGAAGAGACAATGATTGGGCACAGAGTCCTGGGCAGTACTGTCATTTAAAACGGACAAGAATCTCNTCATTCATGTGCATCTGGAATGGAGACTCAGGAATGATTGTAAGTGATTGGTAAAGCCATGGGTGTGGGCGGGCTCTAGAGTGTAGAAGAGACAATGATTGGGCACAGAGTCCTGGGCAGTACTGTCATTTAAAACGGACAAGAATCTCATGAGGGACATGCTAAAGAGGGGTCAGAAAGCAATAAGCAAAGCCAGGAAAAATACATCCCAGTAGTGAAGGGAGGAGGGAGTTCCAAGAAGGGGTTAATGGAGTCTGTTGAATGCCACTAGGAGGTGTTTCGTCTGGTTTCTCTAAGAAAGCAGACCTCAAAACACAAGTGTGCACTGAGATGGTTTATTTTGAGAAGTGATGGCAAGGAATGAGGGAAATCAGAATCAGGTGGACTGTCTAACTGACATCCACTGGACAAGTGGTACTGGACCTTCTCAGGAGTGAAGAAAATAGCTCTCAACTGACTATCTAAGTGATGGAAAAAAGAAGCAGCGATCCAGCAGCCCCAGTCTCCAGCTGCCCCTGTATCCCCCATGGGATGGAGGTTCCCTTGTATTTCAAGGTTTGTGAGTCATCGTTCCTAGAAGCTATCTCTGAGACAGAGATAACCCACGACAAAAAGTGAGAGATTCCCCATGGAGGTGAAGTAACACTTTCCAGATGCTTTGAGGTTTGCCCACCTAGAACTGATGGCTACAAGAAGAAGAAAGGACTAATGCAGGTGATATGTGACAGAGCACAAGAACTATCCAATGCAGAGGTGAAGTAACCATCAGAAGATTTGCAGTGAAGTAGCAAGTGAGTAGCAATGCAAGGGACATTTTAGCTGTGATAATCCAACACCTTAGGACTTGACAGCTTCAGGAATAGCTGAATCAAGAGACTTAACTGATATCTTCAGCTTCCTAGATTCTTTATTTGGCCGCCTTTTTCATTGGCTTCAGTTTCAGCAAGATCGTTCCAGACTAGAAAAAATGACATCTAGAAATGTCAGTTTATGTAGTACTTGTAGATCACACTCTCATGAGACAAGGTGCCTTTTTGGTCTTCCTTCATTAATATCAGTCTCTTAAAAATAACTGACTGATCTTATTGAGTGATCTGCCCATTCACAGCCCAACTGCTTATGCTCAAGGTGATGGTGTATGCCTATGTCTTATAAATCTCCTGTGACGTTTCAAGCAATATTCTTTAACCGATAGACCCAACAATAGGAGCCACGAAGGTGTAGCTGCAGAACAGGAGAACTTGGAGAGACTGCAGATGGAGCAGGAAAAACGGGGGGGTGTGTAAAAAAGTATAACATGCTCTGTATATGTGACATGGGAAAGAAAGTCCTTGAGGGATTGGTAATATGGAAACACCAACTGACCTGGGTCCTAGTTCTCTCTTACTAGTCGTGGGATGTTGGACAAATTACCTAAATGCTCTGAATCTCAGCTTCTAAAGTCAAAGTGAGAGTAGTTGATTTCCTTAAAAAAATAGTTTTAAGAATTTTCAATATTAACAACTATATGAAAATCATCCATGCCCCAAACTCAGAACTGCACCAAACAGGATTCTTGAGGGTGTCACAGTCATTGGAATATATTTCTTCCTGCAATATACATGCTGAGCTCACTGGTGAACTCTACGAAGGCAACTTTAAACTCAATATTCTCAATCATAATCCTCCATCAGCATCAATTCCCAAACCCCATTTATGTATCAAAAATAAGACACTGTCTACTATGCAGTATTCACAGCAACAACAAGGGGGTAATATAAGCTTCGCTTCACTTAATATGTTTAATCAATCAAGTTAACAAGAATTAAAATTCACTTAAAGTCTTTCTGCAGATGTGGATGCCCCTTGAATGCAGAAACTATCCAGACATTATTTGCTTTCACTGCTCTTTGAAAGCTCTCTCACCAAAGCCATGGGTTTGAAAGACACACCTGAACAAGTTTTAAAAATATAGTCTTTGGCACCGAGTCTCTGCATGGGCTCTCTGCTTTTTCTCCCCCGTACAACCTTTTATTCCAGCACCACAGTCAGCCTCACCAGGGTTGCATAAGTTCAAACACCATCTGGTTCCATATCACAGACTTGCATTCAGTGTTGATACGACTCCATGGAATAAAATGTGTTGGGTAAAAATAGGACCCCCACTGTCCAAGACATGGCGAGTACAGTTTGATAATATTCTTCACTGAGAAAGTATGTTGACAGAAGGGATTCTGTAGTAGAATATTTACAATAACGCAAAGCACTTCTTCCATAGAATTTGAAATAAGACTAATTGCAGAGATTAAATGGAGGCTTTATAGTGTATTTTACGGAGAAGGCAATGGCACCCCACTCCAGCACTCTTGCTTGGAAAATCCCATGGACGGAGGAGCCTGGTGGGCCGCAGTCCATGGGGTCGCTAAGAGTCGGGCACAACTGAGCTACCTCACTTTCACTTTTCACTTTTATGCATTGGAGAAGGAAATGGCAACCCACTCCAGTGTTCTTGCCTGGAGAGCCCCAGGGACGGGGAGCCTGGTGGGCTGCCGTCTATGGGGTCGCACAGAGTCGGACACGACTGAAGTGACTTAGCAGCAGCAGTAGCAGCAGTGTATTTTATGATATGAAGCCAGGCAATGATAAAAAATAATATAAGCAACAATCAAATACTATGTACTATTATTTCCAAAGAAGGGAATTTGCTCAGGAAAAAAAATCATATACTAGGGTTTAAATTAAAATAAGAAGGAAATACTATAATTTTAACCAAATATCTTCTATTTTGAACATTCAAATAATTTTCTTGAATATTCTGTATGAGCAGAAAACCCTTTCAGTATCAATTATATCGTATTGGTTTGCCTACCTGCAAATATTTCAACTGTTCAATATTTCAACTCTTTCTGTAACAAAACTTTTTGTTGTTTTTCAGTCACTAAACGGTGTCTGATCTTTGTGACCCCACGGACCTCAGCACGCCAGGCTTCCTTGTCCTTCACTATCTAACAAAGTTGGCTCAAATTCAAATTCATGTCCATTGAGTCAGTGAAGCTTTCTAACCATCTCATCCTCTGCTGTCCCCTTCTCCTTTTGCCTTCAATCTTTCTGAGCATCAGGATCTTTTCCAATGAACAAAACTTTAACATTCTTTTACTTCTCTTTGTCTAAAGAATAATGTCTGCAATACTAATAAATATACTTCACATTGGATACAGTAATTCTGAAAGTGTTAATACAACGGTATTCTTGCAATGGCATTACTATTAGTTTAGAAAACTTTGTATGTTCTCCACTCTCTTCCAACCAGAATCCTGGTCTGCATTCCCCAGCCAGAAGAATTGGAGCCACTGTTGTATTCAATACCTGCTGTGAGCCCCTGCCCAATCTTACTCTCATGCCATTTTATCTGAAGACACAGGAAGGGGTAATAGTCAATGAAGGGGCACTCACAGAAGCATCTAATAAGAGGCAAGAGAGCAGCCATTCGAGGGCATCTCTCCAGCCTGCCTGCTTCCTCTGCTGGGCAGGTGCTCAGGGAGAAGTGCTAATAAGCGTCACATTTATCTCTGCACTGTAATGAGGGGCTGCTGGGTCTGAGCCTCTCCATAGGAGTGCTCTTTTCCCTGCTCTGAGCTTGTCTGAAGTGGCAGAAGAGAGCCCTGAGCTGAGAGCCCTCCCTTTATTCGTTCCTCCTTGCTGGGTCTCTGTGGGACCCCAGGGCAAGTCACTTAACCTCTCAGTGCCTGGTGGTCTTAACCTGCAAATTAGACTCCTTTTTTCCCCTCCTGCTCCCACATGGATCACATTGCGAGGGTCTACACACCAAGCTCAGGTTGTCTGTGCTGTGCTAAGATGCTTCACTCGTATCCTACTCTTTGTGACCCCGTGGACTGTAGCCCATCAGGCTCCTCTGTCCCTGGGATACTCCAGGCAGGAATACTGGAGTGCGTTGCCTTGCCCTCCTCCAGGGGATCTTTCTGATGTAGAGATAGAACCCGCATTTCTTGTGTCTCCAGCACTGGCAGATGGCTTCCTGACCACGCCACCAGGGAAGCCGCAGGTTGTCTACAGGTGTCAGGAACAAAGTATCCCGAGAGTGTCAGGTACTACCGTCATTACTTGCCCGGGAGGGGAAGAAGGCCATGGAGATCTAGCCAAGCTGGGTGACATTATCACATGGTCCAGGCTTAACGGCATCTGGACACAGAGATGAAGCTTTGGTTCCACGACATTTCCCACTAGCCCCTGCCTGGGCTGTAGTGGCCATCTTTTTTGAGCCTTTTTAACCTAGGTTCTCCTTTTCCTGTGCAGTCTGCAAAAGCAGAGCAGTATGTGGAGGGGCAGGCATGGGAGAGAATGCATTTTCTTCCCTCTTCCTTAGCATTTACCAAGAGGTTTCAAGGCTTGTTTTCTCATTCATCAAGTCATAGCTTCCTGTCCTCCAAGAAATTCCCAAGCAATTCAGGTGAATGTCGATTCTTTGGAATGAATGGCCTTTAATTCCTTCACCAAAGCACCTCTGTTGGTCATAGATGTGTACACTGGACGTTCATGGAGCTGACATTTGGAGAAAATCAGACTTGGAGACAGCACTGAATCCCAGTACCAGCTCCATCATTTACTGAGAGGCGTGGGTTAGGCCATCTCCATCTTATCTGTGCTTGAATGTCTCATCAGCAAAGGGAGTGTGTATCAGCTGTGGCTCAGAAGCATTTCTGATCTGTTTACCCCTCGGGTGGCAGATTCCCAGGTGGTCAGGTCAGCTGGGTTCTGACTGGGCTTGGCCACAGGGAGATGCTGGCAGGAGATGGTAGTAGGCAGGATGGAGAAGCAGGGAGGCTGCTGGGGCCCTTGCTTACCCTGAGGTGCATCCCCTAGAGCGGCTGAGTCTCCTTTGGGATTCAGCCTCAGAGAGCGTGCCCCCGGCCAGGCTCCTGTCACTCCACCTTCCCTTCTATATTCCTCAAAGCGTTCCTGCTTTGGCCAATGTTTGTGCTGCCTCAGTTTCCCCCTTTAAATGCCCTTGGTTATAAACATCGTGTGTGTATGCTCAGCAGCTCAGTCATGTCCAGTTCTTTGCAACCCCATGGACTGTAGCCCACCAGGCTCCTCTGCCCATGGAATTTTCCAGGCAAGCATTTTGGAGTGGGGTGCCATTTTCTACTCCAGGGCATCTTCCCAGCCAGGGATCAAATTCACCTCTCTTGTGACTCCAGCATTGGCAGGTGGACTCTTTACCACTCATGACACCAGGGATGAGTTAAATTATATTAGAAGCAGTTCCTTTCCCTGGCTAGATCCTGATAAAGTTGATGACATACCTGTTTTACAAGGATGTCAAGATTTAAAGAAACTCCTGTTTAGTTCCTTATTAGGGTAAATGCTCAGGAAATAGCCGTAGGTTCTGACACGTTAGCAGCCCTTCTTTTGCTTCCCAGCATCACCACATGTTTTGTCCTTTCAAGTTCTAAAAATGTTTCAAAGTTCAATGCAGAAGCCACTTACTTCACAAAGTTTTGCTCATCCCTAGTCATAAAGGACTTTTCTCTATTGTTCTCTCATGGCCTTTTGGATTTTTCTCCATTTTTCTCTCATGGCCTTTTGTGTATGCCTCTCTAACAGAGTTTAGCATAGTCTGCCAAGTAGTTAATCACTTGTAAAATTGTCTTCTCTTACTAATCGGTAAAGTTCTATTTCTTTCCTCTTTCTCTCCCAAACCTCCAAACCCGAAGAAGTTCTTCAAAATATTTGCTGAACCAAATTGAATAGGAATGTCTTTCTTGTGCCTTTTTCTTGCAACTTGATTCCTGTAATCTGAGGGGCTATGGAAACACTGAGACTGGCTCTCCAAATTAAGTATTCGATGAGTTCTTGAACCAGTCCATAATAATAGGAGCTTTTGGAAGGGTCCAGCTTTACCATACTTGAGCTTATTTTTAATACCCAAAACTCATCAGTTTTTTTTTTTTAATCATAATTTCAGTATATGTTCCCTACTAAGGACATTCATGGGCTTCCCTCATAGCTCAGCTGGTAAAGAATCCGCCTGCAATGTGGGAGACCTGGGTTCAATCCCTGGGTTGTGATGATCCTTTCAAGAAGGGAAAGGCTTCATTCACTTCAGTATTCTGGCCTGGAGAATTCTGTGGACTGCAGTCCATGGGGTTGCAAAGAGTTGGACACAACTTAGCAACTTTCACTCACTCACAAGGATATTCATATCAAAATGCACAGGATGTGAGAAAATGTTTGTTGCTGTAAATGAATAATGGAAAATCAGATGTTTGATTTATGTCATGATGTAGGATCCACAAGCATATCTACAAAACTATACATCTAGGTCTAGAATTGTACTGACATATTATAGGTGCTCAATAAATGTTTGTTGGATGCTTGACTACATATGTATTTGAGCAAGATCTGAAAGAAAATTATATGCCTGTAGTTACCCTCTGGACACCATTCTCTCATGAAAATTTCAAATTGATTTTTCCTCATTTTTCCTAGAAGCATTTATTTTATTTTTTACTGAAGTACGTTTGATTTACAGTGTTACATTAGTGTCTGGTGTACTGCAAAGTGATTCAATTATACACATATATATGTAATTTGTCACATTCTTGTATTTTTAATTTTAAGGGAAGCTTACCCTCAAGCTATCTCTTCTATTTTTTTCTTTTTTTTTTCTTATTTAAATATATCATCCATTATTTGGCTTCTGAAAATCTTGAAAACATGACATGGGTCAAATTGCTTCTGCAATGTTAATGGTAGAAAAGAGAGGAGCAGAAGTCCCTGTGCCTTGGAATGAAGATCGTTCCTTTTCTTTCTCTTCGAGCTTCTGCACCCAGCCTCCCCCCAGCCCCTTGTCCATTTCACTGTGCTCCTGCCCATGCTTCATACCCCACTAGCCCTGGCACCTGCACCCCAAAGTTTCCTGTGATTGTGGTCCACAGGGAGGGACCTACAGGCAGTAATTGTGGAACATTACAAGTAAAAGAGGTCTCAAGTTTAATGCAGTGGACTTCGTTTGATTTACAGATCAGCAAATTGAACCCAAGGGTGAAGGCAAACCCTCAAGCTCACAAAAGAAGGAGCCGCCAGAATTTTGCATTTTCTGATTCCCTGCGGAATAGTGGGCAGGGGCAGTAATTTAATTATTGCCCCTGGGAAAGGGCCCAACCAGCAGGAGTGGTGTCTCCAGGGCTGTCTTGCCCCAGCACCCCAGCTAATGAAATATACAGATTCTTTGTGACAGTCTAGATAGAGTGGCCATTTTTGCTTTTCCCACTCTGGCCCTTCCAGCTTTCAAAACTGGTCTTATTCTTGAGTAGAAAATTCACCCTGTGAATAAAGGGTTCTATTAGCATAGGTAGTATTTTTCTTAAGCTTCAAGCCTTAGAGGGTTGAGCTAAATTTCCCCAGAGACATGGGCCAGGCTTCTGTTGGCTTGTTTCATCTTCCCAAGTGCCTCTGAGCCAGAGTTCCTTCCACGACTGTTCCTTTCCATCGAGTGTCCTTGCCAAGATTTATGAATCAGTAAAGAGAAAAAGAGCCACGTCAACTGTCCTATGAAGGAAAATGAGATTCTGCTAAATTTAAAGAGACATGAAATGAATAAAAAGATCACTGGATTAAATACCATGAAGGAGGATAATAGATGGATTTTAAGAAATACAGCAGTCATCCTAATTACAGGTACAACAGAGTAGAAAGCTAGATAAGCCTCCTCTAGTCCTTTGATAGGCCGCCATAATATAATTAAATGACTGTTCATTTTCTAGATAAGACTACATCTTTGACATAGACACTGGGTACTGGGAAATCATCCACGCTGGGCCCTTCATGTGACACAGACTCATTCTTACTGAAAAAGAACCAAGAATATTCAGGCTAGCACTAGCTCTCTGAGAGAAATCATGAGCTTCAGAAAGGAGACAGATTTCTCCATTTAAAAACACAGGCTTGTGGGTTGCTGGAGTCTGTCAGATATACTTCAGAGTAGTTTGCTCCAGACAGAGTGTTGGTGGGGTCAGGCGACAAATTAGGATGGTTCAGCCCTGTTCTGATAACATTCAACTGTCCCACCCCCTTTTCTGTGGTATGGCCGATTGATGACATTTTCTCAACTTAGTCAAGTGTGGCTTCAGGACTGTCTCCCTAATTCTCCCCAGCATTTCATATTGCCAAGCCCCAAGGAACTCCTGGTACCATTCCATGAGTTTCTTACAGAGTTTAAATCAGTGAACGTGAAATAAAGCACTATTCTTTGGGTGTTTTAATACTTCTGAGTATTTTCTCCCTGGACATTTTTCCCTAGATGTTCCATAGACTTCTTTTAAGAGCTTCCCTCATCCTGGCTCACCATATCTAGTCACTTGGCTGCAAGTACTGGTGCCATCATTATTTTCTTGTCCCTTGATTTTCACATTCAGTCTATCACCAAGATATGTGGGTTCTTCCATGGTACTACTTTTCATGTCTTTCTCCTCCTC